>JZKD02S1720909.1:1356890-1368427 GCA_000966675.3 Picea glauca
TACATATAATATAAATATAAAAAAAAAAATTAAGAATAAAAACTTCAGACCACGAACGACCAGTAGTTTTTCAGTGGAGCATAATTTTCCACTTTTAGAGATGGTGACAAATTCAGCGGTAAATAAAGAAAACGTGGAGACAATTTGATCAGAAGAACCTTTTAAAGATATAAAATTATTTAGGCATTCGATCTGATCAAGATATCATGCAAAATGCTAGAAATATAAATGCAGGCAAAAAAAAAAAACATTATGTATTTTATTTACCTCCATAGAGTCGTTTCTTTCAAGAAGTTAAAGCAACGACAAAACCCACATACCACCTTCAATTCTTCAAGAAATCCTTCAGGAAGTTCCTTGTGGGAGCCTTTGACCACAAGCTCCATGCGTCCTTTGCTGCCAACTCTAGGAGTTTCATTTTATTCACAATTGGATGTTTGAGGTTCGAATCCAGCCGCAAAGGCTCCAACAGAGATAGCCATGGCGAACGGTAATGCATACAGCCATTGCCCTTGTGCTGATTGCAAAAAATCTTTGATCCTCCCGAGTGCATATTTAGGCTCCACGATGGAAATGTGTGGTTCAATTTGACAACGGTATAAAACCAAGGGCCACAACACAAAGCCAACCCATAGCCTAGGGCTCAATCGCAAAGCCCACAAGACACGAGGGAGGAAGTGCCCACAAGAATGCGATGAGCTTGAAGGCCAAGCTCCAAGATCCTAGTCCTGGAGCTAGAACTTGCACATAAAGTCATGGGTTAGCAAGCAAAAAACTTACCAATGTGCCATCACATGCACCTTAGCAAGAACACATAAACCAACACAAACCTAGTGCAAACGCCAAGCCCGAGACCAATCTTCCACACATCTCATCTATTGACCTTTATGGCCAAGCCCCCAACTACCCTTCCCATCCAACCTCTGAGCTATCCAACCAAAGTCATGGCACAACACAACTCAGTCGAGACCAACAACTTATGCACCAGGTACCAAGCCACGAAGGAGGATCTCACAAGAAAGGCCCAAAAGGAGTGTAATTTTCAACAGCAGCCAAGTACCTGCATGCACTTACAACCAAGGTTAGCACACCTACATACAACACAGGTCAAGATTCAATGTCGCACTGAGTGCCAAACTCAACAACACTATACCTATCTCATGTACTGAGACTAGGATCTAAGTAGATAACAAAGCATTGAGGGTCTAGTCACAATGACCATCCCTCATAGACCTGACGACGACAGCTATAGGGCTGAAAGCGGAGGCTAAAGGGTGATAAGGCGGCTGCTACAGACCCAAACATTGAAGGCGGAGGTTACAGACTTCAACAGAGGCCAAGACTATGTGACAAGCCATGAAACAGGATACCATAAGGGCATAGTTGCAGCCCATAGGCCTTTTCCAAGCCACGAGGGAGGAGCCTCCAACCATTACGGTAACCCCAGCTGCACTTGTAGAGTGAGAGAGGTGGCAAAATAGTGGAGCATTATGAGAACAAGAGTAGGGTGTAGGGTTTTAGGTAAGGAGAGCTTGGAGGGGGCACGTGGGCCTCATGCGAGGTCCCAATATGCCCCAGAGTTATTCGATTTTTTTTTATTTTTTTATTATTATTATTTTATTTTTTTATTATTTTTATTTACATTATTATTTTAATTTTATTTTTTTTATTTTTTTATTTATTATTTTGTTTTTATTAATTTTATTTTTATTATTTTAATTTTATTCTAAACCCTTTGGGTTTTAATTATTTAAAACAATTTTTTTATATATTTTAAATTTAAATTTTAAATGAATAATTTCAATTTTAAGATAAATAAAAATAACAATAAGTAAGATATAAGAAATAAAATAAGAAAAGTGGTATCATTTTAAATGAAATAAAAATAAGATTTAAGATATTTAAATGAATAATTTCATTTTTAATTTTAAATTTAAGTAACAAATTTCAATTTTATTTATTTATTTCAAAGCATTGATAATAGTAATTAGTTAATTAGTAATTAATTAATTAGTAACTAATTAACTAGTGGTTTGAAGGACTAATTAATTAAATGTGTAATTAACATTAACATATTTAATAATATTTAATAATTAACATAACATTATGTTACTAATATATATATATATATATATTATTGATTAAATAAATTGTTGGAGTTAGAAGGACTCGAACCAGAGACCTCTTCACCAAGTGCAGTGCTTCCTCAAAGACCGTACACCACTGCGCCATGATAGTAATGATAGGTTGAATGTGTTGATCACATGCGAGAGAGTCAGTAGTTTCCTTAGGTGAAAACATTGAGCTTAGAGGCTTTCGACCCTAACCTAACCACTTCCCATAAAGAGAGTAACGTTTGTTTATAGTCAAGTAAAAAAAAAAACTTACGCCTAACCCTGTTTTCTAGTTTAAGTTGTGAAAATGTGAAATGTCCTTGAACTCACCCTAAAAACTTTGGTTGATGCAGATTAAATTTTACAGGATGGTTAGGACTCAAGGAAATCGAGGCAGAGGGGCATCGCCGTAGGGACCACCAGCATCGCCACCACCATTGCCTGAACTAGCTCTCATACTGCACTCTTTGGAGGCCATAAATGAGACTTTAAAGGGGAATCAACTAGTAGGGATCGAAGTGGATCCCCCACCATCTGGAACATGCAATCTAGAAGCGTCGAGGGATTCAAGGGGAGGACCTCCACCCGAAGACATCACTAGAAAACTGCAGAATATTAAACTTCCTGAGTTTGTCGGGGGTCATGCCAATGAATGTGTCGAGGCATGGTTGGAAGGCATGATAAGGTGTTTTTCCTTAAGAGACTATGCATCCACTTCAAAGGAGAAGATAGCAATTTTTCAGTCGAGAGATAGTGCCTTGAACTGGTGGGGCAACCTAGAAAGGCAACTGCATCTTACCCCAGATACCACATCTTGGGAACTTTTCGAGGAGAGGTTCCGAGGGAAAGATCTGCCAGCTTACTATGAGGAACAACAGGTGGGAGTATTTCATTCTCTAGTACAGGGAAACAAAACCATAGAAGAATATGAGATCATGTTTATGGAATTGGTCAAATATGTTTCATACATGGATAATTACCAATGACAAGCAGAACGCTTTGTCTATGGGTTAAACCCTAAGATAAGGGCTATGGTGCGGATGTGGAAACCGTCTTTAGTAGAAGAAGTAGTGGAAAATGTGTGTTATGTGGAGGAACACATGAACTTAACTAGAGGTATGAGACTAACCTTTCCGCATTGTCCTGGATTTGTGGGGAAGGCCCCTAAGACATTTCCCAGGGGAGGGGGCTCAAGGCCATCTCCATATGGTAATAGAGTCACACCAAGGACAGTAGCCGTAGGGATTTAAATGGCAGCGAGTGCAGCATCTCATTCATCACAAATGACACAGGCAGGTCCACGACCATCTCAGGGGATAGCTAGTAGGGGCAGGGGTTCCAGGGGAAGGAACTCATTTCAGAGACAATCACAGAATAGTGTGCAAGTTCAATCTCATGTTACCTATTGGGGATGTGGAGGACCCCATTACTAGCATGACTACCCAGAGTTACAATGAGGATTTGTGCATAGAGAAGGAAAGGCCCCAGTGGGAAGAGCAAGTGGAAGCCACCAGATTTATGCAGCAGTTAATAATTGCCAGGAAAAACATCAATCCATGGTGGTGGAGTCATCAGGTACACTAAATCATATCAATGTTAAGATTTTATTTGATTCTAGTGCTACAGATAGTTTCATTTCACCATCTGCATTAGAAAAGAGTGGGTTGGTAGCCTATGAGCATGATGACTTTAAACAAGTTGAGATGGCCTTGGGGGAAAAACAAGCGGTAGGACCTAGCATTGATAATTGTATAGTAGACTTGGGAGTGTGTACTATCAGGTTGAAGGTTTATGTTACTGCTCTCAGGGCGTATGACCTAATCATTGGAATGGATTGGTTAGAAGCCCATCAATCTATGGTAGATTGTTTCACAAAAAGGGTGCTTTGTGTTGACGACAAAGGAAGGCCAGTAGAGATCTAGGGTGTACAAAGAAAGGTGTCTTTACGCTTTATCTCAACTATGAAGGTTAAGCAGTGCATGAGGCAAGGGTGTCAACTGTATGTAGTGGAAGTAGTGAGTGTAAGGAAAGGACCCTCCTTAGATTAGTACCCATTATTGTCAAATTTTAAAGATGTTTTTCTGAATGAGTTACTAGGGTTACCTCCTGAGAGGGAGCTCGATTTTACTATTGAGCTAAAACCTGGTGCAGAACCAATTTCCAAGACTCTGTATCGGATGACAGTGCCAGAACTTTGTGAGTTGCAAATACAGTTGAAAGAGCTACTAGACTTAGGGCTAATAAGACCCGGTGTCTCACCTTGGGGTGTACCAGTAATTTTTTTGAAGAATAAGGATGGTTCCTTACAACTCTGCATATATTATAGGGACTTGAACTGTTCTATAGTGAAAAATAGGTACCCAATGCCACAAATAGATGACCTCTTGGATCAGATGAAAGGATCAACGGTATTCTCAAAAATTGATTTACGATCAGGGTATCACCAGTTAAGGATTAAGGAAGGTGATATTCCTAAAACTTCCTTTTGAACTCGGTTTGGACATTACAATTTCATCGTAGTACCATTCGGATTGACCAATGCACCAACAGTATTCAAGAGCCTCATGAACAGAGTATTCCAGAAGTACTTAGACCGTTTTGTACAAGTCTTTCTAGATGACATTCTCATCTATTCCAAGAATAAAAGAGAACATGAGGAACACTTGTGAGTGGTGTTGTTCTGCCTTAGAGAGAACAAATTGTATGGAAAGTTGTCGAAGTGTTCCTTCTTCTAGAAAGAAATCCACTATTTAGGTCATATCATTTTCGATGAAGGAATCTCTGTGGACCTAGAAAAGGTAAAGGCCATTATGGAATGGCCAGTGCTAAAAAATGCCCATGAGGTAAGAATCTTCATGGGGCTAGCAAGTTATTATCATATATTTGTGGAGAGGTTCTCTAAAATAGAAAAACCCATCACCACTTTGTAGCACAAGGAGGTTAGGTATGAATGGACAGAAGAATGTGATAGTACATTCATCAAGCTTAAGAGATTACTAACTAGTGCATTGATTCTATGAGTGTCAGATATGGAAAAGGACTTCACAGTCTACACAGATGCCTCAAAGAAAGGGTTGGGGGCCATGCCAATGCAGAATGGAAGAGTGATAGCTTATGCATCAAGGAAGTTGAAGAAACATGAAGAGATTTACGTTACTCATGATTTAGAGTTGATAGCTATAATGCTAGCTCTAAAACTTTGGAGGCACTATCTTTTGGGGTGAAACTTTGATCTCAAAATGGACCATCAAAGTTTAAAACATCTCTTCACTCAAAGGGATCTGAATGCCAGGAAAAGGTGACGGACTGAGTTTATGAGTGAGTATGATTTTGGTATTTCATACATCAAGGGAAAGGAAAATGTGGTCGCAGATGCCTTGAGTAGGAGACCACATGTCTTCTTCTTGGTACCCTTAAAGGTCAATCTGAGGGAACGTGTGTTGATGCAACTCCAAGAAGACAGTTGGTATTTAAAGGTTACTTCAAACCTCTAGAGTGGGAGGCAATTATATCCAAAGTATGAAGGATATAGTCTGGAAGCATATGGACTATTAAGATATCAAGGAAGGATGTACTTCCCCAAAGGTGGGGATATTCGAAGCATCATATTGAAGGAAGCCCATAGAGCACTTTATTGTGTGCATCTGGGTGTGAAGAAGATGTACGCAGACATGAGGAAGCTCTTATTTTGGGTAGGCATGAAGCATGATGTAGTCCATTTCATCGCTAAGTGCCTAGAGTGACAACAAGTGAAAGTTGACCACCACCACCCGATAGGCCTCCTACAACCACATGATGTTCCTATGTCCAAGTGGGAAGTCAACTCTATGGATTTTGTTGTGGGGTTGCCACTCACATCTTATAGACACAATGCCATTCTTGTGATAGTTGATAAGTTAACCAAGAGTGCTCATTTTATTCTGGTTAGAGACACTTATGATGTCACTGATGTGGCACGTGTGTTTGTAAGTGAGGTCATCCATTTGCACAGGATACCTAAGAAGATCATTTCAAATAGGGACTCCAGATTCTCTTTTAGGTTTTGGATAAGTTTGCAATCAACGTTGGGGACTCAATTGAACTTAAGTACAACTTATCATTCTGAAACAAATGGGAAAACCGAGAGAGTAAATAAGGTTATGGAAGACATGATTAGGATGTATGTTATGGATAATCAAACCCATTAGGAGAAGTACCTACCTTTGGTAGAGTTTGCCTACAATAACAATTTTCATAGCTCCATCGAAATTCCACCCTACGAAGCTCTGTATGGAAGTCCATGCAAAACACCATTGAGTTGGGAGAGGTTAGAAGACCAAGTAACAGTTGGGCTAGAATTGATTCAAGAGATGGAGGAATAGGTGAATCAGATTAGGCAGAGTCTAAAAGAAGCGCAGGATAGACAGAAAATTTATGCGGATGCACACAGGACTGATCGAAGTTATAAAGTGGGAGACCAGGTTTTCATTTGTATTATACCCAATAAGAGTACCATTCGGTTCAGGAAGGGGACAAAGTTTTCACCCCAATTTATAGGACCGTTCAGAATCCAAGAGAAAATTGGACCCATTGCCTATCATCTCATACTACCACTCCACTTACATAAAACTCATAATGTTTTTCATGTATCTGTTCTACGTCATTATGTTGTTGATGAATCACATAAACTAAATTGGAAGAAATTACAGGTAGTAGACGTGGGAACCCTCATGGTAGAACTGTTACGCATATTGGACCGTAGGGTTTGAAAGCTTAGGAACTGTTTGGTAGACCAAGTTAAGGTCCAGTGGGACAAATATTGTCTAGGATCTGCTACTTCAGAGGATGCCTTGACATTACGACGAGATTATCCCTCACTTTTTTGACCACCTCAAGAATATGTTTCTAGAAGGTTGGGTGTATGTAACACCACCTTTTGACTTAGACAACCAGGATTACGTGAGGCCTAAACACCTTTATTTTTTATTCACAGTGAAACAATTAAATGATACACTTGAGCTTTTTAAGACATATGAACCTTTATGAATGTTTAAATTGTTATTGATGATGATGGATATGATGCGATCTATTATGTGAATGTAAATTCTATGAATGTTTAATTGTTATTGATGATGATGGATATGATGTAATATATTATGTGAATGTAAATTCTATGAATGTTTAAATGCTATTTGAATGATGTTGGATATGATGCAATCTATTATGTAAATGATAATTCTATGAATGGGTAACGTTAATTGAATTATGGGATATTACAAGATCTATTTCTAACTTGAAAACTTTGATTTTAAAGTTGCTGGTACACAGATACCGAATTGAAATTATGGTTGTATGCAATTACATGATGGTAATGCATAGAAATGTATGAGTTTGTGTTACAGACTAATCTGCAAGTTATGGGATATGAAATAGCCAAGGGATAATAATGACGAAAGTGGATGTCATGACCACTGGCTGAGAAATAATATGGTATGAATATTTGTATGTGAAATTATATTGATTTGTGCTATGATATGTGGACCAGTGTAGGATTCCATGAGGTGATATTGCCCAAAACCGAATAAACGCTGACAAAACTCCCAGCAACACGGTGCCACTGTATATTCCATTGTAGGGTGTGGACCCTAGTCCTGTTAGGAGGGCTGGAGGAATTTCCCACCATGTATCCTCTAAAACCTGGAGTCATGGGAGGACGGTGTTAGCTCACGCTCCCCTAGACATGTGATGATGACTGTCAGTTGCCTGCTAGGGAAGCTTGGTCAAGATAGTGACACTTCTGCTTATGAGTTCTATTTGGAGTTAGGCCAATATAGTTGATGCTCCAAGATAGTCCAGCAGAGAAAGGATAGGAATGGAAGATGGAAGTAAGTTAGGGAGGAAGGATGAGTAGAAATAGTTGAGAGGGTATGGAGATTTGTCTTATGGTGGAATTTATTGTTTTTCCTTCTGAAAAGAAAATGGGTATATATGAATATTCATAATTACTTAACTAAACTAAAATTATCTAAATAACATTATTGAGCTAGATAATTGTAATTAAATGATTTCGCAAACATTTGATTGGTTCATTGTCTTTTATAAAATGAATAGTCTTGTTGATTGGATTGGATGCATACATAAATTACTATAAGGGTGATAGTTATTGATTATTAGTACATGCACGAGACTTGTATGTATTAGCTACACATGCATTTCTTGTACATGTACACTAGTATGTATGATTTTTCTTGGCTTACTTACTAATAATGTCGGTTATATGTTATGAATGGGTGAACCATGTGTCTTTTTCCTAGTATCACAAAACACTTTAACTTTGGGATGAAGTTTCCTGAAGGGTGGGTGTATGTAACAACCCTAGTTAAATAATTTTTAAAGGGTTATTAAGTTTAATTAACTGTCCTAAGGTCTATTAGTTAAATAATGATTATTTATTAATAATATTATTTAATTATTTATGTTTAATGTATATTAATTAACTCATTTAATGTTTGGGTAACGAATTAAAGTTTAATAAAATTTAATTGATTTAAAAGAAAACATAACGTAATGTAGGAGGGAACCATTAAGGAGAAGGGGATAAGGTGGTTGACATTAAATGGAGGGATAAGGTGGGTGGCATTGAATGAAGAGAGGAGGCGGTGAATGGGAAGGAGGATATGAAGGGGTAGATGCATTGGAGAGAGGACTTTGGATTTTGGGGGGAGGAAGCATTATTTTCATATTAAGGTACTGTATTTTTATGTTTTGGAGTGAGGTGGACTGTTACAGGGGTGCATCAATTGCTGGGATTTTTGGGCTCGGGGGCTAAGAATCCTTACAGAATCCTGGAGCTAGGGAGCCGGAGAGGCTCTGTTCCTAGCTGGCTGGGTGGTTAGATGATTTTGGGTAGTGCATCAAGCAGAGTTGGGGACAACAGTAGCATCAGTTAGAGGTATGTATTTTTTTAATTATTCTGTTGGGTTATGAAATTGATTATAATCTGCTCGTAAATATTAATATGTTGATTATGTAGTGGATTATCTTGATGTATAAGAAACATTTTAAGGTTAAGTTAGCATGTATTTATTTTAACTTATGATTTATAAGGCTATGTTGGTAGAGGCCTTACATCTAGGATGAGCCGTGTACACTGCTTGATGAGCTTTGATCAAAGAAAAATTCTTGAGTTCGTTGTTAGGCGGTACATAAATTCTTCTGTTATACCTTAGTAATCTTTCATTGTCCAATGAATAACCTTCAAATTTTGGTACCATCATGGTATCTTGTCCAATATTATCCTTAACTTCTTTATACTAGTCAACGTCTATCTGTAAATCTATAATATTTTCTCGAAGATTCATCTTAAGTGGTATTACCAAGAATGTGTGTGGTCTCCAACTCAATGCATCTGCTACTCTATTCATTGTTCCTTTAATGTAAGTAATCTCAAAGTCATATTCGCTAAGTAATTCTTACCAATTCTTCTGTCACGCATTCATGTCACTCTAAGAAAATATATGTTGTAATCCATAATGATCAATCTTTAACTCAAATTTTCATCCGATAAGATAATGTATCCAAACTCGTAAGGTATATATGATTTCTAATAACTCCAAATCATGTGTTGTGTAGTTCTCTTCATTCCTTTAAATGTAAGTAATCACTCGTCCATATTGCATCAGAACTCCACATAAAAATTCCTTGGATGTGTATGTGCATACCAAGAAGTCTTTGTCGATGTTAGGGACTTTCAGTATCAGTTTTGTTGTCAAGAACTCCTTAATATTATGAAATGTTTTCTCACATTTCTCAAACCATACAAATTTCTTATTTTTCTTCTGCAATTCTGTAGTTGGATTTCCTATCTTTGAAAAACCTTCGATGAAACGTTGATAATAACCTGTTAAAATCATAAAGATACACACTTCTTGTAAATTCATCTATGTTGGCCATTCCATAATATCCTCTACTTTCTCTAGATCCACAAAGATACCTTCTACATATATGATATGTCCCAAATAATGAATCTTTGTTTGGTAAAACAAATATTTTGACAATTTCCTGTACAACTTGTTTTCTCTCTGACACTGTCAAACCAATATCAAGTGTTCATCGTGCTCTTCTCTCATATGAGATTAAATCATTATACCGTCAATGCATACTTGTACAAAATTTTCCAAGTATTCGTGGAACACCCCATTCATCAAACTCATGAATACACCTGGGGAATTTGTTAATCCAAATAGTAAAATGGTAAACTCATAGTGTTTGAATCTTGTCTTATATGTGGTCTTAGGGATATATTCTTCCTTAATCCATAACTAAAGATATCCTGATCTCAATTCAATATTCAAAAACACAGTTTCTCCCTTCATCTGATTAAACAAATCATCAATTCCTGGCAATGAATATTGGTTCTTGATCGTCTCTTTGTTAAATTAAAGATAGTCAATAAAAATCCTCCACGATCCATCCTTCTTTCTTACAAAAATAATTGATGCACCCCACGATGATACACTTAGACGTATAAGTCCTAAATCCAACAACTCCTTCAATTGCATTTTCAACTTCTGCAATTCCAGTGTCGACATCCAGTATGGCATTATTATAATTTTTTATGTTACAAGTTTTAAGTCTATGGTAAACTCCAATTCTCTTACTAGTAGTAAACCTGATAACTCTTTAGGAAATATGTATGAAAAATATGATACTACAGGAATGTTTTCTAATCCTTCCACCTCACCCTTTTTTTTTAGCATTAATATTGCATACAACTTGCATCCTTTGAGCATACTCTTCTATATTTTTAGGGAAGAAATAAACCTCAAGGACACTCCCTAGTTTCTTCCTACAATTACTCTACTCTATCCCAAATCATCCATCAAAATTAATCATTTCGTCTTACAGTTAAGTATCGTATCATGTGATTCTAACTAGTCCATAACAATCACTATGTCATAAGATCCTAATATCATGACATAAATGTTTACCTTCATTACAAAATCACCTAAGTTAATTCTACAATCAATAACCTTTCCTCCAACTTTATGTTTGGTTACCGATGGCATTTATACGTATCTGAACTCGTCTTGCTCAAATGAATTTACCTTAATTATCTGAAGAGTTGCACTAGAAGTAAATCTCTTTGTATCTCCCAGATATATCAAAATACTAAAATTTTGATTGAAAATTATACCTTATGTCTCGAGCACAGTGGACTAGTGCTTGGCCTAGTGGTTATTCACCATTGCATGTATCCCGTGGGCCTTGCCCAAATCTCCAACAATAGTGGGTCCTGATGATCCAACTACTATGTTGTAAGGTAGCTGGAGAGGTAGTGGGGGGGCCCAGAGGGCCCATAGTGATAATAGTGGAGGTCATTCAATGTAAGGTGGACTAGGTCCACTATATTATTAAATAATACCCACTATGGTAGTTAGATAT
>JZKD02S1720909.1:1383997-1394781 GCA_000966675.3 Picea glauca
TTCTGTACATCATTTACAATTGAGCACCAACTCAATGTGAGGTTGCTACCTCTGTTTTACAAGCTGCAACTTGTTTGAGAGCTCCAACTCTCTGGTTTCTCTAGCACCCACTAGAGGGAAGCACCAACTGCCTGAATATTCCAGCACCAACTGGATGGAAGCACCGACTTTCTAAATTTTCCAGCACCCACTGGATGGAAGCACCAACTTCCAATTACACATGCTCCAACCTGTATAACAGAGAACACTTGTTCTCCCTAGCTCCACCCTGCCACCCTGGTTTCTCTGGCTGCAACCAGATGGAAGCTACAACTTCCTGTGTTCAAGCACCCACTTGAACCTCTGAGGACAACCGTCCTCTCGAGCACCTCCCAACCTCCCTAGAATATGAAATAATGAATACACAAGCAACTATTCAAATAAATCAATCCTTACCATGATTTCTCTATTCTGTAAGTCTGATCTGTTTTGCTATTCAGCTCTACGTTTTCTCTTGCTCTGCTATTCTGCTCTACGTTCCATTTTCACTCTGCACATATTCTTACTTTCTTATCATGCATCCTCTTATGTATTCTTCCTTACTGTTTCATTCCTTTCCTCACCAGAACAGCCAACCAAACACAGTCTGTTTCCTCTCCTTTTATACACATGGGCACAACGTTTCAACTTCCCAGCTCCTTGGAGAAACTGACGACAACTGTTCATCCAACTGAAACGCCAAATGATTGACAACTAATTTCCAATCAAGATTCCTTTTCACTAACGGATTTGTAACTGAAAGAGTTATTGTGTAAGAAAGAACAACAACCCTCAGATCACATTCAAACCTTATCCCCACCATTGGATAATCTTCATTATTCTTGCCTTTTAAATTAGGTTTCAGCACATTCATATGCTAGCCCTCCTGATCTTAGCTCCCGGTCAACGTGACCGTCACTCCATGACCACAACCTTACCCTGTCGGGGCAACGAGGTTTGTGATGCCTCAATGCATACACCCGCGTGATTCCTGATCGTCCAAATCCTAACACTCCTTTCATATGCTAGCCCTGTTGGCTATAGGCCTTGGCCCATATGACCGTCAACACGTGACCTCGGTCAAACCTCTCATCGGGGTTTTGGCATTTTCAATGTCACCATGCACATGCCTACAGAATTCCTGATCCTCCGATCCTCGATTCTCTGATGAAGGAAATCAACGGTCCAGATCTCATTCTTGCTTTAACGGCTACGATCAAATCGCGAAATCACATATCGCGATTTTGGGGTTTTCGTTGTCAAGTGAATTGGACATTTTAGAGTCCCAATCCCCGATTCTCCGATGAGCAAAACTCCAACGATGCTCGATCCTTTGCCACATGTCCTTGCAGATGGACGATCCCTATTCCTCTGGGATTTTGAGACTTTTGATGTCTTGATTCACTTGTCACCGGGATCCCCGATTTCCCGATGGCCAATATCCCAATGCCTCACCAGAATGCTGACACGTGGCCTGCCCAGATCAATGGCTAGGATTCTCTCTCCAATATCCTGATGACTTGTCCAGGATTTCTCCTCTGCATAGTAGGGCTTAACTCCTGCATGACTCTTATAGATCCGACGATTGTTGGGTTTTCTTCTCAGATCCTACGGCTTAGATCTATTCTCCCTCTCTGCGTTCCTCCTGAGGCTTAACCTTCATGTACCTTCTACAGATCCAGTGATTGATGGGTATCTGCTTCCAATCTGATGGCTCAGATTACTTCTTCTGCATGCCTACTCCTACGCTTAACCTCTGTGCAGCTTCTCTAGATCCAACAACTGTCGGGATTTCCGAGTGAGATCCGACAACTCTCGGTCTCCTTCCCCTGTGGGCTCCTCCTGAGCTCCTCCTGGATGTGTAAACCAATGGTCCAGATCTATTCTCTTCAGGTCTATCCTATGGCTTCGGTTGCTCCCTCCTGATCTTCCTGCACGTATAAGAACGCTATCCGTCCTGAGATTATTCTCCTCAAATCCTTAAAGGATTCTGACGTCTGCGCGCGATCATTCACTGCTTTCGATCATTCACCTCTTTGAACTTTGTCTTTTGTTTGCCTGTCATCTTCATTGTTGCCATCAATGACAAGTATTCATTGTCTGTTCACTGAATTTTCCAACAATATGTGGTTGGTGTACCCATATCATGGGTACGACACTTTCAGCATCTCACAAACGCCATGGTTTTCTACCATGACACACATCCAGTGCCACAAGCATAGATGTTGTGGGATATTGTAATACCGATTGTATATGTGTATTGGGGGTATTACCCCAACTTTGTACTCTAAACACCATATTTTTTGAAATATATAAAAAATGATCTTCGACTTTACTTATATTTTACAATGTGTACATTGATGTGATGGTTTTCTTTGCTTTTAATTATGTGACAAATGCCAATCTAAAATAAAATTAGCATAAGCATCGGATACATGATTAGAACTCCTAGGAATATGATAATATGTAATAAAATCAAATTATCGTTCTAAAATGCGTACCCGTAAGAATCGTTGGAGTAAAGTAGGATCATGCACTCGGTAATGGTCGTTCAACTATCATACCACTAACTAGGAGTCCAAGTGAACTTCTAATGAACGAATGCCATGTGAGATAGAATCACGTAAAAGTTCTATAATGATGTTATATTTGGCCACATTATTCATGGATGGCCCTAGGCATACACCACCTGAAGACACCAGTAGACTCTTGGGTGAGTAAACCACCCAAGCGGTTGAAGCCAAGTTCTGTGTATGACAATTGGCTCCATCTGCAAATCCTAATTAGACCAAAGACTTCATTGACATTTGTCAACCAAGTGAAAACTCGATAAGCAAACCTAAGATGAAAAGAAAAGAGATATATACACAAAATTACATTAGTATACAAAGTGTTCCACCCAAGTGTGGGGCTCAAGCTTAGTATCTTTTCAAGTAGAGCCCATTTCTAGGCTTGACCAACTTATTCCCTTCATAATATTCTAACTCATATGCTCCTTTTTCTAGAACACGTCGCATGATGTGAGGACCGTGTCACATGGGTTTAAACTTTCCTACCCTTAGTGGTTCTTTGGCTTGATCATACAAGAGGACCAAGTCACCCTCAATGTACAACTGAGGATAGACAGACTTATCATACTAGACCTTGACACGTCACTTGTTTGCCTCGATAGTCATAGAGGCATCTCGATGCTGCTCATCGAGACTCACTAGGTGTACAAGGCATCGCTCGAGATTGGAAGTGTCAGGTAGGAGTGCGACTGCCAATTTAAGAGAAGGGATTTAACATTCAATAGGTAATATCAAATCCACACCGTGTACTAACTAGAAAGGAGAAAATCCAGTGGTATTCTTGACTGAGGTTTGGTATGCCCCAAGTGTAGGATATAGCATGATGTGCCAGTCAGACTTACTCTGACTGACAATTTTTTGTAAAATGGTCTTGAGAGACTTGGTGATGAACTCTACTTGTCCATGTTCCATTCGATAATAAGGAGAAGAATGACCATGTCTAAACCCAAGCTTAGCTTCTAGTTCTTCCATCATCTCATTTTGAAAGTGACTGCCATGGTCAGTGACAATCCCACTCAGGATACCGAACTGGGTGATAATCTGATTGAATATGAAGAAGGTTGTAGTATTCCCATCGGATTTAATTGTAGGCATGGCCTTGACCCACTTATTAAAGTAGTCTATGGCTACGATAATTTTTTTATGCCCCCCAGCTGAAGTTGGGTTGCAATCGACAAAGTCCACCCCCACTTGGTGAAGGGACCAACGGTAATGACTGGGTGAAGAGGGGATGGATGCGAGCACATTTTTTGAGAGAACACCTGGAAGGGGTGACACTTGTTAACCACTTGAATACAATATTTAAATATAGTAGGCTAGAAATAACCAGCTCGCAAATTTGTTTGGGCTGTCACAAGCCTAGATAGATGACCACCATAAGCCCCACTGTACTATACCCTATGATTTTTCCTTTCTAGATCTCTCTGTTGAGAACGCATTCTCTATGAATATTTATGGGTACTATACCTTGCGATTTTTCCTTTCAATACATTTGTGTGGGGCATGAATTCTTTGTGAATATTTGGGGGTAATGTATCATTGCGATTTTCCTTTCAAGATATCTGTGTTGGCAAGCATTCCTTGCAAATTTTATGGGAACTATATCCCAACAATTTTACCACTCATTGCCTCTGTGATTTCCCTTTATGCTCAATGATTTTACTATTTCATTACTCAACAATTTTTTTTGCATTACTCAATGAATTTTTACTTCATTGCTCAGCGATTGGTTGTGTTTATTCTCTAAGTTTTTATATGTAGTACTTTCCTAGTGAACTTGTTGCATTGTTCTCTATGTTTTTGAATAGTCCTAAGCTCGATGTCTTTCCCCCTTTTCTCAATGAATTTGTGACATATAGACCAACGATCTTTTTGATCTTTGCCCAATGATTTTTGTGATCTCTTGCCCAGCGAGTTTGGGTGCCTTTTCCTCGGCGTTTGGGATATGAGGGTATTATACTATAAATATAGTGGTATCCAAATGTATTTCTTAGTTGATATCCACCTATATTAACATGCATGCATATGATGACCTTTGGAGATGTTTCTAGCATAACACTGCTAGGGAATTTAAGCTTCATAGATTATATAACTCAAATGTGTATCAATCATTTTCATGGAGTGTTGATTATATTTGTCCCCAGTTTCAAGTTGAAAATGACAGGAATACTTGTCCAAAACTTGTGTTGGAATCTTTCCTCGAAAATTGGTATGTGTGATAAACAATAACATTTTCCAGGTTCTCTATCCACACATCCAAAAAGGATTTCATATGCTATAGAAATTTTTGTGTTGTTTGATGGATGACTATAGTTTTTAGTTTGTGATCCACCTAAGTATAAGCATGCATGCATATGACAAGTTTTATGAAACAAATTGTCTCACCCTAGCATAACGAAGATGGTGGATTTTTTTCCTCACTTGATTAGGAACTTTTTCATTTCATGTTTCAATGTGACTCGATCATGTAGTAAATTGGTTATTCATCAAAGTAATCTGATATTTTTAATAAAATCATTTTGGCAGTTGGCATAGTGGTTTTTCTCATTACGAATTTTATATGTATCTACTATTATATGATATATAGGCCCAATATTTTATTATATCTCACATGTCATTTAAAAAAAAGGGGGGCGGATTAGGTCCTCCTAAACAAATTCAAGGAACAAAACTATAGATTTATCTTGGCACTTGAAATAATGTTGTAGGTTGATAATTTAAGTAATTAAATTTACTTGTGCACCTCAATTAATGTGAGGTGTAACCATTTAAGAATTATAACATCGTGTTCCATGAATAACGTTGATGTATGATGAGATGTGTAATGATTTACTCTTGTGTCCATTAAATTGATGCATGATTGATTGAGTAGATATATTTTGTTGTGCCATGAAATGAATCGATAGTATACTCTTGCGTAATGAATATTTAATGATTGATGAATGATTAAGTTATTATTTCACTTGCACCATGAATTTAATATTGGTGTATGACTAGTTAAGTAGTTAGACATCCTTGCACCATGAAAATAAGCTTGAGAATAGTCTCTCACAATTTATTGTGTTGACGTATGATTGTTTAAAGTTTATGTACTCTTGCATCATTTATTGTTAATGTGTAAATGATTAAGTAATTGGATTTAATTCACCTTGTAATAATGCCGACATAAAAATGATTTAGTAATTATATAATATTGTGTCTTGAAATTAAATATTGTTGTACGAATTCCTAACCAAATAGATTAATGGTGCACATTGAATGGTTTTGGTTTATGTTTAATTCATAATTTGTATCACGTGTGCACCCAGAGACAATGCTAATTATTGATGAATTAAATGGTTTATTAATCACGTGCCTTGAAGTAAAGTAGATGTATGATTTTGTGTGTTGAAAATAAAATAAAGTTGAATTCTTTACACCTTATCTTATGTCGTTGTATGATTGATTTAGTAATTATATTCTCTTGCACCTTGGAATTTATGTGATGTCCGATCGGTTATTAGAACACTATTGCATCATTGATTATCATTGATTTTGTTGATATAGATAGTTGGTTTTTGGACTTGATTGTGTTAGTGGGATGTAGACACCTCCTTGTTCTGAAAACAGTCACCATCCTTGAGACCTTAAATGGTCAAAATCAATCAGATGAATCATGGGCTTGAGTGTTGCTTATGTTTCTTGGAGGTCCTAACCTTGCAGGGCAGGTTGGGCGGGTAGTTCTCTATAGTATATTTATGTCATATTTATGATTATATTTATTTTATTTTTATGTTATCCTTATGTCATATTATGTTATCTTTATGTGATAAGTTCAGCGATTAAAAGCATTGATGATTCCAATTGATCGTGATGAGTTGATATTGTGTCACCATTTATGATGCTTGTTGATTATGTGTCATTATATAAATGTGGTGATGTGTTGATTATGTGTCGTTACTAATTATGTGGATGCTTTGATTGCGATTTTATTTGATTACAACGATGAGCCACTTGTAAGTCTTTTAATTATGATGTCCTTGATTATGCACTGTTGAATTATGTGGTGATGCTAATTTTCCTAATGCTAAAAAAAAAAATTACATATTGTTCTTCACTTTTCCTAGTCGTAACAGATGGGGTCGTTCTAGCTAGGGGTACTCTTCTTCCCCCTTATCTCCCCGAGCCGCAAAGGGACCAAAGACAAGAAATAGAAACAGTAGCACCCAAAATGTGCCTTGCAAGGAAGATATTCCACTATGTTAAAGCTTTGGAAACCAACTCTCACAAGTAAAACTTAGTCAAAAAATTTGGTAGCATAACAATACTAGCCAAGTGAGATCCCCTCTCCTTTTTGCTCAATTATTTTATAGATAAATTTCCATTGACACATTTTTCTCATGCACAATCATTTAATTTTTAATAATTAAATTAGAGGATTATTCACCCACTACATGTATCAAACTCTCCCCAAGTTTCATATGTTATTTCCCTTTTTATTTTTATTTATTTAGGCATTTTCCGTCACATTCCCCAATGTGTTCCTATTTTTTCTCTTAGTTGTCCCTTAGTTCCCCAATCCCTCAATTAATTTGTGTTCCCTAAATAGATCTTAGTTTGAGTTGGATTAGGAGTCTTCTTTTAGTTAGGATTAGTGGGATATTGACTAATGATGATACTCTATGTGAACACTTAATTCTCTCATGTTTTAATTATTTTTATTTATAAATCCCTTTTATTATTTTCATGCACACATGCACATGTTCCTAATTTTAAATTCTTAATCCCTCTTTTCTTAGAGTTTAATTATATCTCACTTAATTAACTTTTTTAATTCTTTATTTAGTCCCTTATTTAAACTTAGACTTAGACTCAAGTTTAGATTTAGGCTTATAATCTTGTTAGATTTATTAGCTTATAAACATATTTTTAATTAATTTTCTTATTCTAACAAGGCTTAACCATTTCATTAAGTTTTATAGGCCATCTATATTTTTATTGACTCAATATTTAATTATGCAATGTGCCCTTCAAGAAGTACCTTCATGCTCCAAGGGTGCCACTCGCTTTTGACTAGTTTTCGAAGTTTGTTTGACACTTAGAGTCAACACTCCACTTGGTCAAACTTGTGAGAGACTAAGGGTTGTATAAGGAATAAGGATTATGCCTTATTGCATACCCCTTATATTTCTTCATGAGTGACTATCTCATTCCACCCTCATGACATCATGGACCTCTCAAAATAGGTAATTCTTAACCTATGGTTTAGGTCATGGGACTGCTAGTAGGATGTGACAGGGAAACTACCACACCTCCCCCTCAAATGTCTGGTTTATGTGAATGATCCATTTACTCCTTATGTGAGTCAGATTAGCAAGCGTAGAAAAGCCTGCATACACTAACAAGAACACTGTAAATAACCCATATACATAAAATCCATAATGAAATCATATACAAATAACATACATGCAAATTAATACTCAAACAAATTACAAATCCACTCCATGACTCAATTCAGAGTCCAAAGATGTTTGTTGATGCCATCAGCATCATCAACCTGTCATGTATCCTACAGGCTTAGGAAAACTCATCAATAATACCTTTCGATACATATATACATATAGAAATTATCATATAATCACAATGAAATCATAAGATAACTCATAAGCAAGGCATAATCATAATGTATCATAACCGGATCACTTGCTTGCAAGTGTCCTCAAATAATAAGTCAGTATAAAATGTGCTCAGTAGAACTGGATGTTACATACACCCCCTCTTGTTTTAAACTTTGTCTCGAAGTTTGTACAACATAAATAATGGTAGCAATAAATTTATTTGAAACATATATTCATATCTAATCTATCAAACAAATAAGGAAATTGTTAACGCATCTCATATGAATCCTCCCATGTAGCTGAGTGTGGACTATAATTTTCCCACTGGACCTTGACCCGATCAACTATTCGACACCCTAGTTGTCATGTGTGATGGTCCAGAATGGATATTGGCTTTGCCATGAGAGCACCCTTATCTGACACCTACAAACTACTCATGTCAATAACATGTGACAGATCACTAATATAATATTGTAAGATAGATACATGAAATACATCGTGCATATGCCTCAAAGAATCAGGAAAGGCTAGTTGGTAAGCCACGGGCCTTTTCTTCTCAAAAAATTTGAAAGGACCCACAAACCTAGGAGATAGTTTAGCACCCATTTCAAACTTGATCGCACCCTTATGTGGTTTAACCAACAATGACATAATGTTACCAACACAATAACTACAATCAATGTAATGCACATCAAAATAAGTCTGATAACAATATTGTGTTTCTTTAATCCTCTATCTTATCGATTGCATCTATTATTCCATTTCTTGGATCACTTCCGATCCTACAAGAATCCTATCCTCTAGTCTATCCCAAATCAGAGGCATCTGACACAGTCGTCTATAAATAAACTCAAATGGTTGCATCTTAATCATACTCTAGTAATTTTTGTTGTATGCAAGCTCTACTAATGGAAAGAAGTCTTCCCAACATTTATGTTGATCCATCACGTACATCCAAAGAATACAATCTAAGATTTGATTCATCCTTTCAGTTTTTCCATCTGTTTCGGGGTGATATGTTGTACTAAAATTTAGTTGTGTTCCCAAAGCCTTTTGGAAACTAGTCCAGAAATGCCCTTTAAACACCGATCCATGACCGTATATGATCTTTCTTAGTACTCCATGCAACCTCACAATCTTTCTAACAAAAACTCTAGCTATGTCTGACGCCTAATAAGTTGTATGCACTGGAATAAAGTGTGCACTCTTCGTAAGAGTGTCAAATACCACAAAAATTGAATCAAAGAGTGTCAACTAGGATGAGCCATGTACACTACTCGATGAGCTTCAATCAAAGTAAAATTCATGAGTTCGTCGTTAGGGAGTACATAAGTTCTTTCGTTATGACTCAATAAACTATCATTGTCCAATGAATAACCTTCAAACTTCAGTACCATCATGGTATCTTGTCCAATATTATACTTAACTTCTTTATACTAGTCAAAGCCTATCTATAAATCTAGAATATTTTCTTGAAGATTCATCTTAAGATGTATTACCAAGAATGTGTGTGGTCTCTGACTCAATGCATATGCTACTCTGTTCATTGTTCCTTTAATGTAAGTAATCTCAAATTCATATTCACTAAGTAATTCTTACCAATTCCTCTGTCATGCATTAATGTCACTCTGAGTAAATATATGTTTTAATCCATAATGATCAATCTTTAACTCAAATTTTCATCTAATAAGTTAATGTCTCCAAACTCATAAGGTATATACAATTGATAATAACTCCAAATCATCTTTTGCGTAGTTCTCTTCATTCATTCTCAATTTCCTTGAAATGTAAGAAATCACTCATCCGTCTTGTATCAAAACTCCACATAAAACTTCCTTGGATGTGTTTGTGCATACCAAGAAGTATTTGTCCATATTATGGACTTTAAGTATCGGTGTTGTCATAAAAAACTCCTTAATATTATGAAATTCTTCCCCGCATTTCTCAGACCATACAAATTTCTTGTTTTTCTTCTGCAATTCTATAATTTCATTTGCCATCTTCGAAAAGCCTTCGATGAAACGTTGATAATAACCTGTTAAACTCCCAAAGATACACATTTCTTGTAAATTTGTTTATGTTGTCCATTCCATAATATCCTCTACTTTCATTGGATCCACAATGATACCTTCTATAGATATGATCTGTCCCAAATAATGAATCCTCATTTGGTAAAACAAATATTTCGACAATTTCCCGTACAACTTGTTTTCTCTCAAGCACTATCAAGCCAATCTCAAGTGTTCATCTTGTTGGACAACTGAGAGGGGGGGGGGGTGAATCAATTGACATCGTGCTTAAAAAATTATGCTACTTTTAAAATCTTTGCTGAGACACTAAATGATGATCACAATAATGCAGGGAAATAAACAATGGCACATTCAACATCAGTCACATATACGAGAAACACAAAGACATATATTTCCTGAGGAAACCCATACAGGGTAAAAACCTCTTTTTTTTTATATGATAAGTAATGGTTAAAATATTTACATTATCATACATATGAGCACCAACTCATAATGAGGCTACAACCTCTGTTTAGCAAGCTGCAACTTGCTGAGAGCACCAACTCTCTGTTTTCTCTAGCACCCACTAG
>JZKD02S1720909.1:1480219-1518985 GCA_000966675.3 Picea glauca
TCCGATCCTGCTCACTGCTTACCACGGGCGCATGCTGCCCGAGACTTTGGATAAGTGGGTTTTAACCCATTCATTTGATTTCTAACCCCCCTAGCAAGAAATATCGCTAACAGAACTATAGTCTCAAGATTGAGTGGCTACATCAATTTTCCCATCGACCATATTGATACATAAACGGTCACCATCTTGCGACTGCTAGTTTTGACCTCCACCTACTACATTTTTAGCATTTGAGGAGCTCGAGGATAAGTGTTGATTATGTTGGAATGCATTTATCAGCATGGTGGGTGATTGAGATAATATCCTCATAGCTTCTGCATGTTTGGGGCATAAATGGGTAAGGTGATCATCTATGCAAAGCTTACAGGGAAACTTTACCTTACGTCTTTCTTGTTTTTCCTCTCCAAAATTACTGCCCGTCTTCTCATTATTATTATTGTCCTTGGGTTTATTACCATTTTACCCACCCTTACAATTATTACTTCCTTTCTTCTTATTCCCTCTTGGTTGTTGGTTACCATTTAGGTTGGCCGACAATTGCACGAAGTTTACATCCGCTGACTGAGTGGGGTTGGAAGACACAAAAAAAGTTGGCCCTCTGACAGACTATCTTAGAGACAACTCTTTTAGCTAGTTTGTCACTGAGTCTACGGATTTTACATTGGCGTAACCTACAATTCCATCGGCATGAGGTCCGAGATTTTTCCTAGGGTTGTAAGTAGACCATGACGTGCCAGGAAGAAGGTGGTATAACACCCTAGACTGAGCATATATCATATCTAATTGTTGGGCCCTAAAGATCACTTCTTCCTCAGTGGTAACCCCAGAAGTAGCAACGTCCTTCGAGATAGGAGCATGCAAAGATTTAAGAAACCATTCTAAAAGAAAGGTCAAGGGTATAGGGGTCTTAATAAAACTCTTTTTTCTATGCCACTCCTGGATATGGTCTGAGATATGAGTGGAGGTATCCTAGCGTAAAGTTGACAATAATTCTAGGCTAGCATCATAACGAATGGGCAACTAGAAGTGGTTAAGAAAGACCATCACCAACTGACTAAAAGTCCCAAATGCCCCCCCTAGGTAGCTCAATATACCATTTTTCATCAAATCTAATAAGGGTGCATTAAAATAATCTCAAACAAATAGAATCATCATTAAGGGAGTTAGATGAGCATCAAAGGTGAAAGGTAGTGACGTGATCACCAGGATCATGTTCATTCTTACCCTCAAACTTCGATATGTCTGAAGGAATTTTGGTGGGGACGGGGGGCCATGTAGGATCATGACTCACATGGTCATTCATTAACTTAGACAAATATGGTAGATTAAGCATGGCCAGAAAAGGGAGACAAGGTTGCGACATCTAGCCCCAAGCTCCCAGGAAAGATTTTGCTTGTGGATTTGCAGTCCATCCAGGGTTCTGGTAAACACCATGGACCTGTCTAACATTATAAGGACCTCCTCCAAGATGATTCATATAAGGTTCATTGGGCATCATTCCAGCTGGAATGTTCTGTTGAGGGTTATAGAAATTGCCCCCAGCTAGATTACATCCCAGTTGGGGGTTGCCCAACGTGTGAAACTGACCTCCTCTGAGTTGGAATCCAAATTATAGAGGTGGATTCATCATTCCAAATGTATTGGTTAGAATCTTCATTGAGGAGGTGGGGTTGTAGGATGAAACTTGAGTTGAAGCTTGTGTGCCAGGTTGACTATTCCACCCAGAAGTAGGAGGATTTGACCCAGGGTTAAAAGTACGGTTACCTCCAATATTAGGAGACATTTGAGGGATTTGAGATCCACCAAATGAAAAAGGAGTGTAGGGAGGTGTACTTCCCCCAATCCCAATGCTAGCATTAGGGATAGAAACTGGGATGGAGTTCAAAAACTGCGAAGTGAAGTTAGGCATACCATAAGAAAAGGGACTAGAAGCCATAGGGATGGACTAAACATTGTAGCCCGGTGAGTGGCCAAGAGAACCAAAGGGGTTAGAGGTGGTAGCATGAGCATTCAATATAGACCGAGGTATAGTAACGATAGGTGCCTTCGGTGCTACAACCATTGAGTTTGTAGGAGTCGAAGGGGTGCCATTAACTATAGTTTGTATGGGAGTCGAAGAGCTCCTAGAATTCTGAAGACTAGGTTCAGTACTCATCCTTGTATAATCACAAGTCTGAACAATGGATGTGTGTGTACCACATATAATAACTCTATGCCTTTTATAAGGCAAAGACTCAAAATCTGGTGGTAATTGTAACAAACGATGGGACCGGGGGGGAGGCTGGTTTGACTCCACGATGACTTAAGACTCTAAAGATAAAAAATATATCCTAAGGCCAACTAGTAATCAAAGAGCACACCAAAAGTCAAATGACCAATATGCATGCAAACAGGGTAAAGTGGTTGAGTGGCCTACCTCCCTAAAGAAGGTATGTCTCTCCCAAGAGGGGCCTAAGACTCCTTGCTAAATATCAGAGGTAACAGAATCAGTTATAAGGGCCCTCATGGGCTTAACAACCAGTCAGTCAGATCCCCCCAGAGAGGTAATCCTCCATAAAGGTTGTGTGTTGTCCGACCCTTATCTAACCTAGGGTACCTGGAGAATAACCCCTACAAGTAATGTATGAGACACATAAGTCAAGAAACTAATAAACCATTGTATAATTGATGCACATGCGAGAAGTTGTAAGTCAGGTCCATCGTATGGGTAGGTTAGAAAAGAATGAAACCTTGAAAGAACCACCTCTCACGGAGGTAAGGGAACTAGCAAGATCCCTAGATACAAATAGATCCCCATAAATATCTCCGATGCTAGGAAGGTATCCAGGGGATGTCCCTTAAACCAACTTCGCATGACCTCATGATTAACTTCGATGTGAGCGAAGCCTCCTGATCTTACCAATTATATAATGGATTTCTCCACTCCCTGACTCAGACACACATGTTGATATAATTGCCTTGGAGAATTATACTCACAAAATCCTATTCCAAGGCACTAAATTCTAGGCTAGTTTATGCACCCTAAAAAATAAAATCGTTACTAATAAATTTTAAATTATAGCATTGATTTTATGGCCGTGATTACTCAAAAAGGTATGGTGGTTAAACTCATGGTGTAATGACTCTGCAAGAAAAGTAAATATGAAAATAATGCAAAGTCCTAACTTTAACTTTCAATGAATGATATGCTTCTAAAAATGATGAAATTTTCAAATTCAACTATGCAATTTAGAAGTAAAAATGCAATCTTTCACTATATGCACTAAGCTAATGGTAAAGACTCAAAAGCCAAAAAATACCAAGTAATGAAAAATGTCTATTTTTTTTTGTAATTTCAATATATCAAAACTAAAAATGCATGGACTGAAAAGTAACTTGATATATAACCCTACTGTGTATAAAAAAGAGATAACTCAAGCAAGATATCAAGCAAAAAAACACCCAGGCCAATGTACATGGACAATAAAAATGAAAATATGAAGAGAAATACTTCACCCAGAAATTCAACCAAAAGAGGGTTTCATGTTATCCCATAGGCACTCAACAGAAACTATAGAGACCCAAGAAGTCTCGGCAAGCATCAAATCCCACCCAACAAACACCAGACCAAGCAAACAGGAAAGGAAAAAGGGGTGTATGTGATTGTTCAAACAAACATAGCGTATACACGTAGCTTGCAATGAGACAACCTATGTGTATACACGATTGTCAAGGAAAAAGACATGTATATGCTTTAAAACAAGGCCAGGCAAGGGAGAAAGGATGAAAACATAGACCCAAAGTGAACAAGAGTTTTCAAGCAATGATACAACAAGAACCACAATAGAAATGAGAGCAATCTAAAGAGAAAAGTACTTCAAACCCTAAGAAAGAATATTCTTCCCTAGTACCATCATTGATTCTATTATGATGAAAATATCTCTATGGCTAGGGTGAACCACAACAGACGTATATGACTACAGAAATCAACTCTATCCCAACAACATGCTATATAAACCAATTTGCAAGAAAGATAAGAAAGAGGCTTACCTCCTCTAGATGTTCGATGATGTCCACCGTTGATCACTTTGACCCAAAAATATATATGCCTACCACAAGTTCTCAACAAACAAGAAAAAACAAGCATATGGTGGAAATATGAAAGGCTAGCACATTAGATAGCATAATCCATCAATATACATAACAAATACACCCATGGATAATAAATCGTATATTTGCAAGATATCAATTGGATGGGAAATGAGTATCTCTATTAATAAATGATCAGCAGAAGTGAAAATATTACAGACTTCCGTGTCGGCACGGTTCGTAACTAAGAAACCAAGTTCCTTCCATCTGGGCCTCCACCACTTCAATCCTCCACCAAAGACAAGCTCATATGAGGGAGACAATGAGGTTCTCCATCAATAAGGGAAGAGATTTGGGCCGACCATTGTGTTCAGACTTAAAGGGCAAAGGGATGCAGAGTCAATGTGAAGTAAATAATTTTTCTAGATTAACTTTCTCTCAAAGTTGACTTCTTTCTCCTTTTCCATAACTCAGAATTAGCCTCTTTATAGCCTTCAAAATGCAACTGAAGGGCCGAGTTGGAACATTTCCAATATATGGAAGGCCAAGAATCAAAGATATCCTGTCACGACATAGAAACCTGACATTTAATTTTGATTTTCTGGCACAAATCCTGATGTGCATAGGATGTAGTGGAGCGACATGCATATACGCTTCCTATATAGGGTGCAAGATGCATACAAGTGGAAAATTTTGTATTTTTATCTCTGGACTTTAGTAACAGGGAAGATAAGTCTACATAGGGAAATGGAATAAGGCCTTCTCTGCAAGATTGCAAAGGGTGAGGAAAATCTTTCTCTAACACCCCCAAAACAACCTTCTCCTGCTCAGTAGTCTGCTCCTCCTGAGGTGGTGTCGATCCCTCCTACGTGGATGCTCCCAGAGGAAGCATACCTCTTCCCCCCGCACCACGTCTTATACGCATCCTGCATCCTATGACCATGATACATGTCATGAAAAAATCAAATTGCATTAGCTATACATCATTAATCATTTTAAATAACATAATGGAAGACGTAACGGGTCCTTCGTGGCAAAGTAGAACCCGCTCTGATACCATATGAAACATCCTTACACTATATCTATAAATAAGGGAACATAAAAAGGAACGTTAATAGTTTTGTAACTCTAGTTTAATATAAAAACATATATATATATATATATATATATATATATATATATATATATATATATATGCATTTTGTTTGTGTAAAAATACCGATTCTCAGTTCAAAATTGCAAAATATATAGAGGATGTCTATCTCAAGGATGAAAAGAATAATCGTGTACTGACTAAACCTTATAATTTTATCATATTCCCTAAAGTAAAATCAGAGTTGTCATCTGGCCAGTGTAGCAACCAAATACAGAAAGCGCAAATCTAAGTCATATTGGAAGTCTTCAAAATTATTTTTCCATTCCGTAGGTATTAGTCCATAATTATATCAATGTACAAAAAAAAATAGAAATATACACTCAATCATGAAATACTAGAAAAACTCACTACCTGGGTTCAATCCTTAAAATGTACAAGACTCATTGTCTACCATGATTAATACCGTACATATCCAATATTACATCTGTAAAGTATTAACGACTATACATCTATGATTGATTTTTTCCATATGGTTGTTATTCTACATAATATTATAATTTATACATAACATTTATTTATAGAAAAATGGTTCTATTCTATTCACCATTCTGGAATGAAGAGTAAAAGCATGCGTATAGATCCCCATATATTATATTTTATTTACAGGAAAATAATCTAATCGTGACAACATTCTGGCATAATAAAAGGGCATAGCATGAATTCAACAAAACTTTCATAAACATTATATAATTCGTGGTGTAAATTAGCCTTCCATCGATCACAATTTTACATAAATCTGTCAATGAAAAAGTTTCTTATTTAGTCCTTCATGAATACAAATGATCACTATAAATTTTGCTAGATGAACTCAACAATTGAAATTTTAAATATTGTAACTGAAGAGAATTGATCATTTTCTTTCTAACACGAGACTTCACGAGTACCTCCCATCTAATGCTAGGGGTACTCTTCTTCCCCCTTAGCTCCCCGCTTCCACTCGCTTCAAGATTTGGAACCCAACTCTCACAAGTAAAACTTAGTCAGCATAACAGTACTAGCCAAGTGAGATACCCTCTCCTTTTTTCTCAGTTCTTTTATAGATAAATTTCCATTGGCACATTTCCTCGTGCACAATTATTTAATTTTTAATAATTAAATTAGATGATTATTCACCCACTACATGTGTCACACTCTCCCCAAGTTGCACATGTTATTTCCCTTTTTATTTTATTTATTTAGTCATTTTCCCTCACATTCCCCAATGTGTTCCTATTTTTTTCTCTTAGTTGTTCCTTAGTTTCCCAATCCCTCATTTAATTTGTGTTCCCTAACTAGATATTAGTTTGAGTTGGATTATGATTCTTCTTTTAGTTAGGATTAATACTACTCTATGTGAACACTCTATTCTCTCATGTTTGAATTCTTTTTATCCATAAATCCATTTTATTATTTTCATGCACACATGTGCATCTTCCTAATTTTTAAATATTGACTATAAATATTTATTAAGTGTTGATACGAGTTATTTTTGGATGCTGTGGAAATGTGGGTTCATTTTGGAGAATGCATAAATGTGGGTTTAAGGGTTGTTGATAAATGTTTTCACTCCCATAGAAATACTTCTGCAATAAAAAACTGGTTAAGTGTAGATGGCACAGAGAAAAAGTAGTGTGAATGTAATAACCTGGTTTTGAATTCCCTTATTCATAAGGTATTATGGACATATGATACTTAGGCTGGTGATCCCTTTATGTTAAGGCTGAAGTACCTGTAAATGTAATTCTTTGAATATTATCAATAAAATACATCATTTGTTGCAAGAAAAACAAGGACAGAGATAGGGGGGTAAAAGTGCTAAGTCTTTTTTATTATTTTTATTTACCCATCTTGGTATTAGTTCGGAAAAGTGGTTACATGAGCTTCATGGGTAATTCCATGTGGTTATTTATTGCATGTAATTATGCAAGCCCCACTTTTGGGATGTTTTGGGGTTCCTTGTTCATCATTACTCATTTTCTATTGCTCATTCATTCTTTCTCTTGGTATGGGCATAGAAAACAAATTATGGGGAGAAAGGAGACATTTCTTGTTGGCTACAAGAAATTATTGATTATTACAGGAGGGAATGAATGCCCATGGGAATGAGAATAATGGAAGTTGAGAGAGAATTTTCCACTATTCATAACCCTTGGAGTTTCCAGCATTGAGATTCCTGATCAATAGCACTGGATCCCTGGAAAGAAGTGGAACATCCTAAGGGACTTCATTGCAGAGAAAGGGGTTCATTTTTTTTTGTTATGCAGGCTGAAGGGGAAGAGAGATGGTGAAATACGATTGTTGTATGCCTAGGAAAACTGTGAGATATTGATAGTTGGTTGTGTGTTAGATTCGGCCTAGGACATGTCCTTATTGATTCATATCCCTAGCTCGGAGGTGACCATTTGTTCATATTTGGAACAATAATGTCTATGGTTGGGTGGAACATCTGGCATTTGTAGCTAGTTGGTCAATGCTTATTTGAAAAGATAAGTGCTCTCTATGTTTTCTGTGTAATTTATATTTTGATGTGTATTTATTATCTCTAAGATCATGTATTTACATTATGCATGCTTTTTGTTATTGTTTCACATGGAATCCTAGTCATTTATTTTATAGTTTATCATGCTTCTTGATTATTTCATGTGTCGATAACCTGTTTCTTGATTAATAAATATTGGTAACAAAAATTCAAATTTTCCCAAGAAGGAAAATTTAGAGGTACCTGACCAGTGGGTACATGAAATTTTGATAATGAGAGTTATTCTGCCATCATGCGAACCAAAATGGTGGTCTACGCACATCACATATTGGTATCAGAGTGAGGTTTGTAGTGCTTGGGTTGTATGGGATGATTTGCAGATTCAAGCTTTTGTGATTTTTGTGTAGAGGTCAAGCTTTGAGTAATGTTAAGGGGTCGAGCATGAAATAAATTATCCATTAGTATAATTTTGATTTTGATATTGTCTTAGAGAAGTTTAATTGCATAATTCCATGGAAAACCTAGATAAAAATTTGAAACAAAGCATTCTTGAAAATTTCAAATATTTATGAAATTTGCAAAAAATTGGGTATTTTTCCATACGTGATGTCAACAATGAAGTGGCAAAGGTGGCATGGAATGCCATGGTGGGAGGTCCATAGTGGAAGCAGTTGGCATCATGGTAGGTCCATAGTGGCAGCGAGTGGCACAGTAGTAGGTGATGTGGGAGTTATGTGTAGAGGGTGGTTTGACCGATACCATAAACCAAGGATGATTTTGAGGATGGGAATTTATTTTAAAATGTAGAAACCTTCGTGAATCTTACTAATCCTTCATATGCCAACTATAAAATGTTTGGCGATATTTTTGTCAAAAATTCAAATTTCTAAGGATTTTATATAGTTGGTGTAAATTTTTGGCAATTATTAAGGTAAAATCATTTTATCCTATAGAATTTGGGCGATTCATTTTTATAATAGAGAATATTTTTTTGGGAAAAACCATGGAAAATTATCCCATGAGCGAAATTTAGCCCCTAAAATAATCCCTTCCATAAACCACCATCGCATTGGGGTGAAGCGATTTTGGCTACCATCTTTTAGCTATGCGACACCACTCAGAACGTGCCACATAGCATGGGAAATAAACTGTCATGACCCAAGGGGTTTTTTAAACCTCGGGAACTTTCAGGATGTGGCATGGACTCTTTTCGGGAACTTTCAGGATTTGGAGAATGTGCAAGTTTGCATGCACTAAGGAAATAGGTGTGGAATGGGACCCTCCCATCCCCCCATCCTATGTATGGTCCCTAGGTGGACATTGGAAGTGAAGAGGGGAATTGTAGGTGACATGTTCCACTCTAGTGGTGCCATGTGGCATTCGGTACAGGTGGGGTCATGTATTAATAATATTTTATTATTTACACATTGAAAGGTGAGAGAGAGAGAGGTGGTAACAAGAGGATGATGGAGCATGACAAGTTGTTGGAGAGAGGTGACATGGAATCCTATCAGGGTTCCATGTGGACCTAAGGTTCCACATCAACATCCATGTTAGCAGATTGCCACATAGGCAAAACTGTTACACAATTTAAAAAAAAACAAATCTTGGAGACATTTTCTTATTTTGGCCATAAATGGAGCATATTAAGTCCGATTGAGATGAAACTTCTGAGTTTTTTCCGCAGTAACAATGGATACAATAGTGGTATATAGGGTCACATTCCATTTTGGATTGGATTGGATAGAAATTGAAAAACAATGGTTTTTGAAGCTCTCAGTCTAGATCTTTGGCAAAGATTTAGATTAAGTTGAAACTCTTGGACAAAGTCCAGAAAGTAGACATGGATATAACCCATGAATAAATTGAAGAAAAACTAAGGGGTTTGGAAGGAGGATGATGAAATAGGCCAAAATCCACTATTCCAAACCACTTTTCGGGGATTTTGGGGATTTTCATAGGAGGAAAAGTGACCCAAGATCTTAAAACCGGTTTTTTTTTTATAAAAGACATTTTTCATACTCATAAACAGAGACAACTTTGGTTTACTAAAGTTTTTCCAGAAGTGCATAGATTGAGAGATAGCCAATTTTGGCAAAAATTCCAACTCTGGAAAAATATTGTAAAAAGGACAAAGTTGTTGATTCTAGATTGTTGTAGAGTCTTACTAAAGTGACATATGAAGAATATGAGGGTTGTCCTGTGTTCACAATTATGATTTTTATCAGTGACAGATATGAAATTTTTCTTGGTTCTTGATATATTTTCTTCTACAATTGACAGAAGTTGGCCTTTCAGTAAATTGCACCAGTAAAGAAAGTGCACAAATGGGGTGAAAATGGATTTTACAGGAAGCCGTAACTTTCAACTCAAATATCATATTTTGGCACAAGAATAATCATTGGAAAGCTAATGTAGAGGAGAATAAATTGAAAATATTAGAATTTGGAGAATTTGATACAACTCTTCATCATTTGAGTAGAAAAAGGACCTATAGCATTAATTGACAAAATTTTGTAATATGCATACTTCTAACAAAAATGGTTGCTTGCATAATTTGCAGAAATAGAGGTATAATGAGAATAATCCAAGCCTAGGAAGTGGATACCAAATTCATGGAGGATGCACAGGGAGACTATAGTCACAAGAGAGAAGCCAAAGGTCAAAATATCAGCATGGGTAATGATGAGACAAAATATAATAGACATAAGATTAGAGTGGAACCAACAAAGTTGGTAGAGACTATGAGAATTATCAGAATGGAAGTGAGGAGTTATAGAGATAACAATGAGAAGATGATGAGAGCGAAAAATCAAATAAATGCTCAAATAACGCAAAGCTTAAATCAATTGAAGATAAATGCAAGGAATGGATCACGTTCAAGACATGAGGAAGAAGGTAGACATCATGAAATAAGAGATATCTATAGAATACCCTGTCACTCAAGAAGTGTTAGTATAACTCATAGACATCACTCAACTAGGAAATATTATGGATATGAATATTCAAAGAGTAGTCGAGAAGTGTATCCTATTAGGCACCATAAAAGAAGACATGAGATGGATATTTTTCAAGGAGAGCCTAGGAATATTAATCCACCATCCTTTGACAGTGGAAGAGAAAGGGAAGATGATGGTGAAGCTTGGTTGTTTGGAATAAAGAAGTATTTTCAATTGCACAACTACTCATCTAACCTAAAATCTAGGAATTCCACATATCATTTACATGAAAAATATTTTATGTGGTGGGATCAATTGAATCAAGTTAAACACATTAATGAGAGTAGGATCACTTGGAAGCAGTTCAAGAAATATTTTCAAAAGGAGTATCTTTCAGGGCACTATTATGAAAAGAAAATTCAAGAGTTGTTTGAACTCAAGTTGGGGAGCATGACCATGGGAGAAGATGAAAATAAGTTCTTGGTATTGTTGAAGTATGTGGGGTTTATCAAGGATGAAAAGATGAAGATACATAAGTTTCTGAGTGGATTTCCATATTTCTACAAACATAAAATTTAGTATGATGAGCCTAGAACTTTAACAGAGACCATTAAAAAGGTCAAGTACTTATATGGGCAAGGCAAGGGAAGACAATATTTTTAGAAGTCTTGGAAGGAAAAGAATAAGGAGAAATATGATCAGAGAATGAAGGGATTCAATCCTCCTTTCAACATAAGAAGTCCTAATACAAATCAACAAGATCATTCTACTAAGAATGAATCCAAGAGGGAAGACTCTTTGGGAAAAAGGGGAATACCACCAATACAATGTTGGGGATGCAAAGAAGATCACTTGTACAAGGATTTCCCTCATAGAGGAGATAAAATGAAGACTATGCACAACATACAAAAGGCTACTATAGTATAATACATTGGAAGAAATATTTCAAGAATATATGCAACCTTGGAAGATTGACAAGCAAAACATCAATTCCATATGAATGAAGTGGAAGGGAAGATCATTAATCAACCTATTTATATTTTAATTTATTCAAGAGAAAACCATAATTACATTGATCCTAAAGTAGTGGATAGATTTCATTTGAATAAGAGTAAGCTTGAAAAATCAAGTTTGGTTCAACTAGCCTCTGAAACCAATGAGACTATCCAATATTGTCTAATATTATACCATTAGGATATTATGTTATCCTAATTGGAATGGATTGGCTGGAAAAACATCATGCTATCCCAGATTTCCATAACAAGACATTTACATGTCTTGATGAAGAAGGAAAAAATAGCACTATTAAGGGCATAGAAAGACCCATTTCTATAAGGGATATTTCAGTCTTACAGATAAAGAGATGTTTCAGGAAAGGATGTCAATTGTATGGAGCTCAAGTACAAGAGCCAAAAAAGACCAAATGTCCAATCCTTGAAGGTTATTCAGTTTTTCAAGAGTTTGAGGATGAATACCAAGAAGTAACTGGATTACCACCAAAGAGGGATATATATTTCTCTATTAATTTAGTACCAGGAGCTTCCCTGGTGTCAAAAACTCCTTACAAAATGAGTACATAAGAATTAGAAGAATTAAAAATGTAGCTAGAGGAATTGTTAAACAAAGGGTACATGTTCCCAAGTGTTTTGCCTTGGAGAGCACTAGTAATAATTTTTAAAAATAAGAATGGACCATTGAGGCTATGCATTGACATTAGACAACTGAATAAATCCACTATGAAGAACAAATACCCTCTACCCAGAATTGGTGACCTCTTTGATCAATTAAGAGGAGAAAATATATTTTCAAACATAGAATTGAGATCAATATATCACCAGGTGAGAATCAAGGAAGAAGACATCAGTAAGACAACTTTTAGAACTAGGTATGAGCATTATGAATTTGTTGTGGTTCCTTTTGGACTAACCAATGCATCAATTGTGTTTATGTGAGTAATGAAATGGACTATTCATAAAATATTTGGATAAGTTTGTCATTGTATTCCTTGATGATGTTCTTCTCTATTCTGAGTCTAAGGAAGAGAAGGAACATCACTTGAGGTTGGTGTTGCAAGTTATAAGGGAACATCAGTTGTATGTCAAGCTAAGAAAGTGTTATTTTTAGAAGAAAAAATCCATTATTTGGGGAACATTATTTCAGAAGAAGGAATAGTAGTGAACCCAAAGAAGACTGAAGCCATTAGAGGATGGCCAACATCAAGGAATGTTTCATATGTTAGATATTTTATGGGATTAGCTAGATGCTACAAAATATTTAGAGTAGGGTTCTATAAGATTTCTCATCCCATCACTTCTTTACAAAAGAAGGGAATTAAATTCGAATGGACAACATAATGTGAAAAAAAATTTAATGTGTGGAAAGAATTACCTACTAGTGCACCTATTTTGAATATTTCTGACCCAAATGAATGTTTTGTGGTCAGATGCATGCAAGGAAGGACTTGGTGGAGTCCTTACTTAGAATGGACATGTCATCAATTATGAGTCCATAAAGCTTAAATAACATGAGAGGAATTATGCCACACATGATTTGGATCTTGCTTCCATAGTTCATGCATTGAAGATGTGATGAAATTATTTAATGGGGAATAAATTTGAATTAAGGACATACCATAATGGCCTAAAATATTTTTTTGAGCAACCAAATTTGAATTCCAAGAAGACAAGATGGCTAGAATTTTTAAGTTAGTATGACTTTAACATCAAGCATACCAATGGAAAATAAAATAAAGTTGTTGATGCACTCAATAGTGTTGGAATACCGAGAGGGGGGCTGAATCAGTATGAGAACAATTATTAATTTTAATCACAATAATTAGCATTCAATATATCATCAACACCATAATTCAATGCATAAAAATCACATAAACACGGTACACCATAATTTTACGTGGAAACCCAATGTGGGAGAAAACTAGAGAATGGCTTTATTATTTATCAAATAGTACATTCATTGGAAGAACCAACTTCCTATTTCTCTATCTACAATAGGAAGGATCTTCCAACCCCCTATTTATAGGATGCAACCTGAAGGAATCTGCAACTGCCTAATTTATCGGCTCCAACCAGAAGGAGGATACAACCACCTTTCCTTGCCCCATCCAACTACCATGAAATATAAATGTAGAACAATTTTTCACTACCTCTATCATTGTAACTGATAAATGTTTGTTGTTTTTAATTCTGATACTTCAAAGTTCTCCCTTTCCTTCCTTCATCTCACTGGCTCATACATGCCAATCTATATTCACACTGAAATATTCAATTGACTCATAAATGCAGGGATTTTCGAGAGTCATAACTTTTGACTCGATTATTCGACTGGAATAAAATTTTATAGGGAGCCATGTATCAAAGAGTTCACTTCCGTGTCGATTTGATCTATTAGATCAAAATCCATTTCGACACTTTTCAAGAGCCAAATTCCTTCATATGGTGCCTCAAATTCAAGTTCTAGTGTTTTTGTGGGCTTTTTATTTTTATTTTTAATTATCAATTATCTCTTCATTTATGCATGTAATCATAAAATCGTGTTGACGAATAATGTCACTTTAGTTATCTCTTAGTTATTTATCAGTTTTAGATTCATCCGAGAATTTTCTAAAATTAACTGGGTTTTTTTCGAGAATATACCTTTTTCCTAGTTTAGGGCCAACTCGTAATGCCTTGTTAACTTCTATTTATAGTTACTTTAACATGAAATTGACATGAAGCTTGTTAACTTCTATTTATAGCTACTTTACCTTGACATGAAACTTGTTAACTTTTTTTCAAGGGATGACATCAATGAAAACCAATCTTTCAATAATTCAATGACAACCAATTTTTCAACAACAAGAAGAATACATCTTATGTATGTTGCAACTATTAATATGCACAGTTCATATTTGAAGAGAAGAATTGTATATGTTGTTGTTACAGACCAACATTACCTACAAGTAAAAGAGAGATTACAGTAGGAAATGGTACAACATAAATTTAAGAGATACGAGATGAAAAAAAATGGAGTACTTATGCATAAAAATAGAATTTATATTCCTAATTCTAGAGAACTTAGGAATTTGGTATTAAAAGAAATGCTAATGTTCCATATACTAGAAATTTTGGTTACCAGAAAACAATTGCAACAATAAGAAGCCAATTCTTTTGGCCATGAATGGAGAAGGATGTTGTTGATTACATTTTCATATGCATGGAATGTCAGATAGTGAAAGTTGAGCATAGACACCTAGTCAGTTTGCTACAACCATTGCCAATTCCAAAAGAAGAAATGGGAAGTAGAAACTATTGATTTTATTACTAAATTACCCAAGAAAACAAGGCAACATGATTGAATAATGGTAGTGGTTGATAAGTTGACAAAGGCTGCTCATTTTTTCCAGTAAAAATAAGTCATACAAAAGCTAATATTGCAAAAATTTACATGAAGGAAATTTATAGGTTGCATGGCATACCTAAGGAAATTGTTTTAGATAGAGATACAAATTTTACTTCAAACTTTTGGAGAGGATTATTTGAAGTATTTCATACAAATCATAATTTTACATAGCATACCATCCATAGTCAGATGTGTAGATAGAGAGAGTCAATCAAATTATCGAGGACATGTTGAGGATGTATGTGATGGATAAGCCATATAAGTGGGAATATTACTTGCATTTGGTTGAGTTTTCCTATAATAATGGGTATCAAGCTTCATTGAATATGATCCCCTTTGAAGCTTTACATGGAAAAAAATGAAATACTCCAATGAGTTGGGAAAACCCAACAGACAAAGTGGTACTTGGGATAAAATTGCTCAAGGATATGGAAGATCATATAGTTAAAATTAAATAGAATTTGAAGATAGCACAATATAGACATAATCTTTATGCATATAAGAATAGGAAATCTAGATAATTTAAAGTGGGAGAGCATGTACCTTTGAAACTGAAGCCCAAGAAGAGTTCATTGAAGTTGGGCAGTTGTACAAAGTTGGCAGCCAGATTATGTGGTCCATTTGATATATTGGATAGAATAGGACTAGTTGTATACATGCCTACATTTATTTCTTCCATGAATGTGCATAATGGATTTCATGTCTCTTTTCTTAAAAAGTATGTGCAAGATCCTAACCATGTCATTGATTGGAATTTGATTCAAGTTGAGATAGAAGGAGACTTTCAGGTCCAGTTGGTGTGCATATTGGAAATGAAGGTCAAAGTTCTCTAGAATCAAGCCATAATATTGGTAAAGGTTTAGTGGACCTGCTACAATCATGAAGATTCCATGGAAGCAGAGTACTTGCGACATTTTGAAGAATTTTGAAATTTTGTATTTTATGTTTTGTATATGCATTGAGGACAATGCCAAAATAAGGAGGAGGGGAATGTAATACCCCAATTTTGAATACCCTAATTCATAATGTATTTTGGACATATGATACTTAGGCTAGTGAGATGATATGTTAAGGTCAAAGTGCCTAGAAATGTAATTCTTACAATATTCTTAATAAAATACATCGTTGTCTACAAGATGGACAAGGACAAAGATAGGGGGCTAGGATTACATGAGAGAGGGGAATAAAGGGGATAACTATTTTATTTTTATTTTTATTTTTATTTACTCATCTTGGTGTTAGTTGGGAAAAGTGGTTACATGAGATTCTTGGGGAATGCCATGTGGTTATCTATTGCATCTAATTATATAAAACCCACTTTTGGGATGTTTGGGGGTTCCTTGATCATCGTTACTCATTTTTTCATTCCTCATTTATTCTTGGTCTTGGCCTGGGCATGGAAAATGAATTATGGGGAGAGAGGAGACATTCCTTGTTGACTACAATAAATTATTGATTATTCAAGGAGGGAATGGATGCTCATGTCCATGAAAATAATGGAACTTGAGAGATAATTGTCCACAGTTGAGTATCCTTCGAGTTTCCGGCATTGAGATTCCTAACCAGTAGCACTAGAGCCCTAGAAAGAAGTGGAACAACATGAGGGACTGCATTGCAGAGAAAGGGGTTCATTTCTTTATGTTGTGTAGGATGAAGGGGAAGAGAGATGGTAAAATAAGATTATTGTGTGGTTGGGAAAATTGTGAGAGCTTGATAGTTGATTGTGTGTTAGAGTTGGCCAAGGACCCATCCTTGTGGATTCATATTCGTGGCCTAGGGGTGACCTACTATTGATACTTGTAACACCAATGTCTATGGTTGGGTGGAACATCCAACATTTGGATCCAGTTGGTGATTTTTTGTTTGAAAAGATAAGTTATCTATATGTTTTCTATGTAATTTATATTCCATTGTGTGTTTATTATCTCTAAGATGTATTTACATTATGCATGTTGGTTGTTATTGTCGTGAATGACATGTTGGACATTTATTTTATAGTTTATCATGCTTCTTGATTATTGCATGTGTCAGTAAACTGGCTCTTGATTAATAAAGATTGGTGTTAGAAATTCAAATTTTCCCAAGAAGGAGGATTTAGAGGTACTCGGCTAGTGGGTACATGACAATTTGATAATGAGATTTATTCCACCATGATGTGAATCAAACTGGTGTTCTGGGAATGCCACAATGAATAAAATGTAATTTGATTCCCAATGAAAGGAAATAATGAAAATCGACTAAGTGTAGACTTGTAGAGAGAGAGTAATGCAGGAATAGGGTAATGTAGGATTTTGTGAAAATAAAAAGTGACTAAGTATGGAGAGTTGTAGGCTTGCAGGGATAGGAAGGGCCTTCTAGCAACCTACATTTGCAAAAATGGCTAAGTAAGGGATGTCAAAAATATCACTAAGTACCACCAAGGAACTAAAAAATTGATCAAGGAAACTTAATCAACATTCAACTCCAACTATGGGACAATATCCCTCTACAAGTTAAGCGAGCCTTCTACATTGGGTAATGGAGTCAAATAAAAATAAATTAATCTTCTAAACGAAAGAAAAAGAAATAATGAGGGTGAAATATATAGTGGAGATATACAAAGTGGGAAAAGAAAAGGAAGAAGGGATATCTACAATGGTGATAGGGAATTAGATAAGAAATATTTGAGATATTGCTCATTTATAGGAAATGTCTAGACTACTACCTTAATATCTTCTAGCAGATAAGAATTGAAATCAATTTTTTTTTCAATTTTACGTGTTCTAATGTAGATATCTTCAAACTTAGTATGAAGAGATAAATTTTCCTTTTATTTTATCCAAAGTAAAACCAACTAATTTTTTTTAAGTCTTTGGTGGTGGTGCTTTGATCAAAATGATTTTTAATTGTTTGTTTTCTTCTATTCATGGTTTACATTAATTATGTTCTTTGTTCCTCCAAATTAATTAACTGATAATAGCTTGATTGAAGAGGGGATACTTCTTCTTCATCTTCAATTCTTGTGGGGATAGCTAACACATTGACTTTCAATTGTATTGGAAATATGGATTATTTTCCATATACTAAAGTGTAAAGTAAATTTCCTATGCTTCCTTTTGGAGTAATTTATCTTTCCTAAAGCGATTCTACCAACGTTTTGTGTCAATTTATTTGATTCATTGAAATTATCTTTTTAAGGACTTGAATCAATGTCTTGTTGGTTGATTCATCCGAACCATTTCCTTGAGGATAATAGTTGGATGATTGTCCCATTAAGATACCATAGTCTCCAAAGAAATTTGTGAATTTCGATTCAATAAATATATAACCATTATTTGTTCTGAAATTTTTAGGGACACCAAAACTTGATAGGATATTATCCACCAGGAAAAGAATAATTTTTTCTAAATCAACAATTCTCAATGCCACAAATTATTGCCACTTTGTGAAACAATCAGTGGCAATGAGGATGTATGAATTTCCTTTACTAGATTTTTTGTTAATAGGTCCAATAACATCCAAAACTCATTTTGGAAACATTGGGCCTCCAACTAAAATATGTTTTAAAGACATAGCTTCTTTTTTCATTTTTCTGGAGAATTTTTGACAAGGCAGACATCTCATGATCATTGGATAGGCATCTTTGAAAATATTTGGACAATAATAAAAAAAAATTAATAATCTTGTGAGCATTCACTATAGGTGCAAAGTTTCCCCCACAAGATCCTTCATAAAATTATTGTAAATTTTTTATGGGATTTTAAATGATATAAACAACTTAATAAAATTCCATCCATTTTTGTTTGAAACGAAACTCTAGAGACTAGCACATATTGATCGTTATTAATTCTTAGATATATTCATTATTTTGAAGACATTCCAATAGGAAACTGCCCCAATTTCAAATAAAATAGTATGTCCTTAAACCATTCAGACCTTAGTATGGTAGCATCATTTTTATAAGGAGTAATATTCACATCTTCAATGTTAGTAATTAGCTTTCATAAACCATGTCCCTTAACATCTTTGATAGGTATAATTTCTATATCATAATATTGAAGTTTAGCCAACCAATTTTTCCATCTCCCTTTTCTGAATTCTTGGTCGAGCATCATCTCCCTATGATACTAAAAATAAATATTTCTTCGTATTAAAATATATGCCATACATTCTATGTCATTGAGAAACTTGACTTGGTTGTTTTCGGTGATGTTCTCAACTTTGAATAAAAGTTAAATCATATTGGTATTCCACCATGAGTTTCCCAATCCAATCATTGAAAGCATGCTCCATAGCTCTCTGAAATGTAGAACCAACATTTTTCAATCCAAAAGGCACGGAAACATAAGCGTACGTTCCCCATGGTGTAACAAAAGTAGATTTGTGTATATCTTCTTCAGCAATAAGAACTTGATTGTATCTTGAGAAGCCATCCATAATGGACATTAATGTAGAACCAATCACTTGTTTCTAAAAAATGTCCATGTTTAGAAGTGCATAGTTACCTTTGCACCTGATTCTTCTTGCTGACAATCACTAGATTGGATATCCATTTTTAATTTCTAATTGTGAATATTATGCAATCCCTTTTCAACCTTTCAATTTTTATTTTTACAAGCTATTTCAACTTTGGATTGATCACTCTAAATTTTTTCCTGAATCATTTGAAACCTTCTTTGAATGGTATGGTATGTTGAAAGATGGACTTTTCATATTCCTTTAGATCACCATAGGTCCATGAAAAAACATCCTGAAATTATTTAAATATAAGAGTACATTAAAAAACTTCTTTAGTGGTACATATAGTACCCAAATATATGTACTTTGGAGCTTCAGATGTAGCAATATTGATTTAATGGGTTTCTTGAACCTTTGCAAGGGAAGTCTCATCAACCATGTTCTTTTCTTTAGTTTGATCATCCCTTTTGAAGAGTGATTCAATACTGACATAATTTTTTTGGAGATATATGGAACTTGGCTCCCGAGTGGCCCTTTGGTGAGTCCCCCCATCTTTAATGCAAATATGTAGTTCATATGGAACATCTGATAATGTTGGTTAGAAATCTGCGAGGAAATTTGCAACATGTTCAACATTTTCAAACACTTGGAAATAGTCCTCATTATTTGGTATAACAATTTGACATGAAAGGTATTAGAAATTTTAGAATCATTTGGATTGAAAAGAGATGTTGCATCTACGAATGAGTATTCTTTTTTATTTTTATCTCAAGCAACAACAATTATATTGAAAGAGTTGAATGGTTCAATAATATCACATACCCTTCTTGCATATAGTTTCAACTTTCCATTTTTGATCTTATATCTTTTCCTAAAATGATTTATGACCAACTATGAATCTCCAGTCATCACTAAATAATTAATTTTCATTTTAAGTGCCAAACTCAATCCTTGAATAGAATCCTCATATTCAAATCCATTTTTTGTGCATGAAAATGCCAATCTCATTGCATGTGGATAAACACAAAATTGAGGATTTTTTAAAACAAGACCAACTTCAATGCCATATTTGGATATAAAACCATCAAATGACGTTTTCTAAAATCCTTGAGAAGAGTCATTTGTATGATGTTTGATAGAATTAATTTGTTCAATGTTGAAGAAAACATATTTTCAAGCACCAGTATCAATATAATTGTTCATCATTTCATCTCCCTTTTTCTCAAATGATGTAGGATTTCTTCATTCTCGTGGAACTTTAATCATATTCCCATGTTTGTTTGGAAACATCATGCAACTCCCATCATTCATGATATATCGTCCAATCATAGAACACCAATCCTGACCAAGGACCACACCATATGATCCAAAAATCTTTAGACACCATTTATTTCCTTATATATACATGCAATATCTAACTTGATCCAGAATAATTTACCGATCGTATTAAGGTTGTTGTAGAATTCTGATGATGTGTTGTTTATCCAAAAACTCATGAAATCATGATTACTTTGCTGAATAATGAGATGACACAACAGAAAATAAAATAACTCAAATTACATATAGATATGGCATACATCACTTGATCTTCATGACTGTTCTCGATTATCTCAAAAGATCAAATTACATTAAAGTATGCTTGCAAAAAGACATTTTAATGGACTCTCTTTAATTACATTACTCAAAACAAGAAAATAAGTTCACCATTAAAATCCTTGCAAAATTCTGAGAAATCTGACTATAAAGTCGACCAATTTCTGAACTAGCTCAATTTCACCTTCTTTAGCACACAAAACAATGCATTAAATGCTCGTTAATGGAACTTTGAGATAAGACTATTACAAATTACCTCAAATCACAAAATAGAAATCAAATTCATGATCTTTGTGAAATATCATGAAAATTGAGTTTAAAGTTGCCTATGTTATGTCAATATACTTCATGGCATGCTTTTCAAGACAATGTTAAACTAGATATTCTCCTACACGTACTTCCATGCAGTCCATACGACCTCAGGATTTGTGTCCTGCATCAGGATCTATACCATTTTCTATGAGGAAAATCTCTCTATGGCTAGGGGTAAACCACAAAATATCGAAATGACTGTAGAAATCAACTCTAATCTCAGGTATGCTATATAAACAAATATGCTAGCAAGACAAGATAAAAGGCCTACCTCATCCAGACGTTTGATGAAGTCCACCTTTGAGCACTTGAGTCAAATCAATACACCTACAACTTGTCCTCAACAACTAATAAATGCAAGCATATGGTGATAATATACAATTTTAGCACTTTCAGTAGCATAATCCATCAACATTCATAACAAATACGCCCATGGAATAACAATTCAAATATTTGCAAGATATTAATTGGATGAGAAAAGAGTATTTCTATTAAAATGTAATCAACATAAGTGAATGAATTACAAACTTCTGTGTCGGCATGGTTAGGAACCGATAAACTAAGTTCCTTCCATCTGGGCCTCCACCACTTCAATCCTCCACCAAAGGCAAGCTCATGTAAGAGATACAATGAGGTTCTCAATCAAGTAGGGAAGAGCTTGGGGGTTGAATAATGTGTTTAGACTTAATTGAAAAAGGGATGCATACTCAATATGAAGTACATAATTTCTCCAGAGTAACTTTTCTCTCAAAGTTGAATTCTTCTCTTCTTTTCTATAGCTTGGATTTGGCCTATTTTTAGCCTTCAAGTGAACTGAAGGGTCGAGTCAGAATGTTTCCAGTATATGGAAGGACAAGGATCATAGATCATGTGATGTGACATGGAAACCCAACACCATTTTTTAATTTTGGGAACAAATATTGATGTATGTGGGATGTAGTGCTGCAACTTGTGTATACACATGTTGTACTATAGGTAGGGAGTGTATATGTGGAAAAATAATGTTTTTAGCTCCAGGATTTGCAAAAAGGGACTTCAAGTCTACATAGGGAAATGGAAAAAATCCCTCTATGCAAGTTTGCATAGGGTGAGGAAAATCTTTCTATAACAGATGCCCCCTAATGTGTGAGATTAGAGGAGTATATGTGATGGCCGAAATACATTATAGAACTCAGAAGTGGAGTAATGGGGACCCAGCTGGAAGAACTATTTTCTCATTACAATATGTATTGACTTTGCATACATGATTGCCAATTTGAATTACACTGCAAATCCATGTGAAAATATACCAAACAACTATCCATGGCCATGAATAGGAAATACAAAGGTGGATACATCCCAAAGGTTTTCATAGTCATGAACAAGGCCTAGTAAAACCAGTCTCAAAATCACTCTGAAGATATCAGTATACAATGGAGTACAATCTGATCTCCCATGATCACTGAAGTCACATAGATACTGGTCCAATTAAGGGTAGCAACAACTCAAGAAATATGTGACTATAAAATGATGTCTTCAAGTCTTCTACACAATCTGCTAAAGGTGCAAGTCTAAATTGTGTGAATAAAGGAGTTGAGGTCGAACACAATGAGACTTCGTTTGATTACCGGTCATTAAGGTATACCGTTAACAAATGTGAGACAACCCACCGATGATGAAAGTAAGTATCAAGGCACTGATTACATTCTTACAAGTGTGAATAGAGGTTTCGGGGTCGAAAACTTGAAGAATACATTGATCATGAGACATTGATGTATTCCCACCTATCAATGGCGAGAGAACCTGCCGCTAATGACTACAAGCCTCTAGGTACTAAAAGGACTCTAGGTATTGTATCCGGAATATATGAGCTGAAGTCAATGGAAGGAGACCCACTGAAATGAGATAATTAAGGCATCTCTCACCATTCAGAATGAGGTACAACGCATGTGCTTTATGATTTGGTAGAAATCGGGTGAATAACATGTTCACGAACCAACAACCCTGTGCATATTTCATGTGTGCCAAATGCAAGTGGTACACGAAAAATACCCTCTGAATAGAAGCCAATAAATAAAAATGATGACAAAGGGGAGGAAACCACCAATAGGGATAATGGAATCCAAGACATTGCATGAATCCCAATGTGTGAATAGATGTATTATCATTGAACATAAGGGAAACCACCTAGTTAGTGACCAATAATGAAATGTCGACTGTTGGGTTCAAGGTTACCTATCAATGAGGAAAGTAGGACCAAGGTGCACAAATAGGAATACATATTCATGTGATTCTAAGACACACTAAGGGTATGGTCACCATGCAAAGTCAAGAGTTTTGAGGAATGTCCGACACAGGTTGATAGACATTGTTTGAACAAGAGCATGAGACATATGGAAGACTTTGGTAGCATAGAATCAATGATGAAACTTTGAGATGAAAGAGGCATCAATCAAAATTCCCCATAGGGACTGGTAGAATAACAAGTCAAGGGAGTAAAATCTATGTAATGAGCTCAACTTCTTAAGTTCATGCTAAACCCAAAATTTTGATGACAAGTCGACTCAAAAAATTTGTGCTATGTTCAAAGGTGACATGACTGCTACCAATATAAGATAATATTCCCTTCCTGCCCGTATTTTTTTGTTTTTTCATAGGCAAATGAATGTTATGATATAGAGGAGGAAACGAGTGTTGCAAGTAAGAAAAACTAGTTCCAGCAATGGAACATACCTATGTTTAATGAAAGGAGGCACATGCGGGGACACTCGGGGGAATGTTTCCTCCTAGGTATAGGTTGTCAAGATACAAAGGATATACACAAGGCTCTTCTTGGTTGACTTAGTGAGAACCGACAATAGGCTCAATACTGCAAGCAAGGGCATGAGATGCAATTACAACTTAACGCCTAAAAATGTCATTTTTCATAATCTTAGTCTACTTGGTTTGAAAAAGGGATAAACTTGCACCAAATAGGCATCCTTTCATATCTAATTTATGAGTTTGAAAGAGACAATTTCACTCAACAATCTTTTCACTTTTTGAAAACGAGTCGGAAAAGAGCTTAAACAAGACTTACGACCTTTCAAATCCAATTAACGAATGTGAAAGAGACAAATTCACTCATAAATATTTTCACTTTTTAGATGAGTTAGAAAAGAACTTAAATCAGACTCATTGGGGGGGTTTCTAGGAAGTATGTCATGGGGGAGGCCAAGGATCCCATGCATGATTTCTGTGAAAGTTTAGCATCTTACGAATAGTTGACACAATCTTGGGAAAACCCAAAGCTCTTCAAGTTGAGGAGGATAAAGTACTAGCGGATGTTACCTTCTCCATGATATATTGAGGAACGTCTATGACTTGAAAAGGTAGAGGAGGAGGAATTGGATACACTACAATACCATCCCAGTCAAAGGGAACCTCTCCAAGACTTGGAGGGAGAGCACTCGAGGAGAGTAAAACTCCCTCTCGTTCAGAAGGTGCAGTACTAGGAATTCTAATGACATGGTTGAAAGATGCATCACCCTCCAAAAGAAGAGTTGGATTGACCCAAGATTGCATCAGTATGACCACTTCTTCAACCATTGGTTGAATAGGATGTGTGACAACAAGGCCAAGAGATGCATCACCCTAAAAAATGGGACCATGGTCAGGTGATGATTGCATCGAAATGAATGTCGTATCAGTCAAAGGAGAAACAGAGTTTTGGGAAACCAAAGATGACTCAGAACCTGAAGGGCCCCTAGGTGAGGACCACACTTCTGGTATCCAAACTGTAGAAGGGAACAAATGAGTAAGTTGATCTCCTTCACAAATCCTACAAAGGAAATTGGGCTTACGTGTTACATGTCTAGGCTTATCAATCATATGAATTCCCCAAGCGTCATTCACAATGGCTCATAACATGCTCTCAATGTGATTAGCAGAGGCTGGAGATGGAATTTCAGGATGAATCACGATGATTAGAGTGGTGCCCCCAGTATGAATTATAATGACTGGTTGTTGGTATTCAACATGGCATGCAGAGGTTTTCGACCAATATTCAACATGACTAGAAGAGGTTGGTGATGGAATTCCAGTATGAATGACATTGACTGGGCTAGCTGTGGCGGTTGGTTGTGGCACTTGAGACCAAGGTCCCAGGAAAGACCAGTTTTGAGACATTGTAGGCTAGGAAGGGTCGTGATTTACACCCTGTCCCTGTTCGAAAAGGTACTATCCTCCACCTAATTGATCCATAGAGGTTTGTACAGGCATCATTACTGGGGGAGATGCTTGCAAAGAGACAAAAGTGTGATAGGGATTAGTCAAGTGAGGATATATGTTTCCCCCATGTGAAGGGATTCTATTAAGAAGGTAGTGTTAAATTTGGAAGCATCGATAGTCATTCTCCAATGAGAGGCCATATGGGACACCCTGAGGCTAGCCAGGGAGATTTGGAGAATCAACTAGTCTTGTCAAGTATTAACAAAATCCAGGGGGAATGTACAACCTATGTGAGTCAAACCAAAAGTCTGGATGAATGAGATTCTATGTGAGTCTAATTAAAAAGTCAGGGGGAACGTACAACCTTTGTGAGAATAGACAGTCTAGTGCAAAAGTCAGGGGGAATGTACAACCTCTGTGAGCATAGACAGACTAGTGAAAATGTTAAGGGGAACGTACAACCTCTATGAGCCTAGTCAAGCCTTGTGAGCCATGAGAACAAGTCAAGGCATCTAGCAAAATTCAGGTTGAATATAAAATTCCTATGAGCTAGAAACAACCGATATTCCTAATATTGCAAATGATATAAATGTATTGATCTAGTGCGTTGGCACATGTAACATTATCCACCATGAAGAGAATTTTGAATTTCCTTGTAAAGAGTCAAGTTATAAATGAAGTCTCAAGTCTAGTTCTATTTTAGAGCTAAAGTGTAATGCTGAGTTGTAACTGAATTCTTAAGTCTAGTTCTATTTTAGAGCTAAAGTGTAATGTTGAGTTGTAACTGAAGTCTTAAGTCTAGTTCTATTTTTGAACTAAAGTGTAATGTTGAGTTTCAACTGAAGTCTTAAGTCTAGTTATATTTTCTAAGTAAAGTGTAATGTTGAGTTGTAACTGAAGTCTCAAGTCCAGTTCTATTTTTGAACTAAAGTGTAATGCTGAGTTGTAACTGAAGTCTCAAGTCTAGTTCTATTTTCGAACTAGAGTATACCAGTCTCAAGTCTAGTTCTAAGTTTGAACCAAAGTATGAAGCTGAGTTATGATTAAAGCATGCAAAATGGTTACTATTTCGAGCCTCTCCTCTTCTCCTCTTCATCCTATATAAGTAGAGGTCAAACCCTCTCTTCAATATAGTTTAAATGTAGGTTAAGGGTGAAGCTGTTATGAGGGAAAAATATCTATGGCTAAGGTAAACCACAATAGACAGGTATGACTGCATAAATATACTCAATTCCAACATATGCTATATAAACCAATATGCAAGAGAGATAATAAATAATCCTACCTCATTCCAATGTTTGACAATGTTCCATTGTTGAGTACTTTGACCCAAAGCTTTGTACCTGCAACAAGTTCTCAACAAACAAGAAGAGAAAGTATATAGTGATAATACAAAGGGGTTAGCACATTAGATAGCATAATCCATTAATAAACATGACAAATATGCCCATGTATAATAATCATATATTTTCATGATACCAATTGGACGAGAAAGGCGTATTTCTATTAATAAATGATGAACAGAAGCAAAAACATAATAGACTTTTGTGTCAGCATAGTTTGAAACCAAGAAACCAAGTTCCTTCCAACTAGGCTTCCACCACTTCAATCCTCCACCAAAGGAAAGCTCATAGAAAAGAGGCAATGATGTTATCTCAAAAATAGGGAAAGAGCTTGGGGTATGAACACTGTGTTCAGACTTGATGGACAAAAGGATGCATACTCAATATGAAGTAATTTATCCAGAGTAACTTTTTGTTGGTCACTATAATTGCTTATTTAACTAAACAATCAAGTGCTACATAAATTGTCAACCCAGGGAAGTCTGTTTATTTCAAAGGTAACCACGCACTGTATATGCTCAATCTCAAAAGAAACCTAGATTTGTAGTAAAAACATGTTAATCACACTTTTCTTTGAACAAACTGAAGTTCTAACTTGAATTACAGGAAAGCAATCTACCTATTGCAGAGTTTAATGCTTAAAGAACTAATTGTCTAAAGAATCCTGGATTACATTAAGAGATAATGACTTAAGAAAGAAATATTTTCATGATATTGCAAAAGGAAAGACCAACTATTCTGTAACAGAGAATAGGACCCTATTCCCAGGAATCTTCAACACCTGTTTTCGATGATCACACTTCTATGAAGTCATTGCTAATTGAAATGGATAACACATATTGAAGACTAACTACCTCTTAACATAGAACATGACCCTATTCTCCAAGCAGGAATCTTCAGCACCTATTTCTGATTAGCAAACTTTCATGAACTCATTACTAATTGAAATAATTGACACACACTGGAGGCTAACTATCTCTTAACAGGGAACACGACCCTAATCCCCAAGCAGGAATCTTCAACACTTGTTCCTGATTATCACGCTTTCATAAATTCACCAAACAAGATTGCTAACTAGAATTATTAACAGTTACCCAATCATGAATCATATGAAAACAATGTAACAATCATTAAAACAAAGTTTAGCAAGACAGAGTTCAGTAAAATAGTGTTTCAGCAAAACAGAGTTCAGTAAAGTAGTGTTTCAGCAAAATAGAATTTAATCAAGGCATGAATAGAAATAACACTAACATACTACAAAGCTAATGGGTGAATCTTGTGAAGAAGGTGGGCCCTCCCTTCTCACAAGATTCCCCTAAAACGAAAGGAACTAGAGAGAAATGCTCATAACAGTCTTTTATTCATCTGTTAACTGTATCATATTACAATGTCTGAAGTAAAACACGTCCTTCTCTATAAAATCCTTTCTTAGCTAAAAAGAAGATCCTTTCTAATGATGATTTCCTCTTATTTAAAGAGGAGCGTTCCCTCTATTACAATTTGATCCTCAAATTACATGTGTACATCTGAGTTCTATTCTTAGTCAAATCAAATCTCTATACTTGAATAGTCCTAGTCTCCCGTAATAGAATGCTATTATAATAGTTAAACAGGTGTTGAGTGAGGTGTTACTGTTTTGGCTGGAGTAATAGCTTCTATATTTATCTTCTCATTACTGTTGTTGTATGTTGTTTCATCATCACAAATCGCGGGTTGTTTCAGCAATGGGATTTGCGTGACTGTTTCACCAATGTGGTCTCACGCAGCAGTGATGGTTAATTCTGGTTCAAGGTGCAGCTGTTGTGGTCAATGTAACAGCTTTGGGATTGTTGTTTCAACATCATAGACCACGGAGAGTGTAACGACTTCTGTGAGTTGTTGTTTCAGCATCGTAGACCATGGAGAGTGTAATAGCTATGTGTGAGTTGTTGTTTTAGCATCGTAGACCACGGAGAGTGTTTCAGCCATAGGGTTTGCGTGCTTTGACTATTTCAGCAACAGCCCTCAATGCTAATCTGCAGTTTGAACTGTTTCATCATTTATATATTTCTGAAGAATGGCTAAGTATGAGAGTAATGTAAAATTATATGCAAAACAGATTAAACATATAGTAGAGAGAAGGGGCATTACATACCTTTGGAAAGATAGGGTAAGGTGATAATGTGAGTTTAAATGTGAGTGAAAAAATATATAATGGTAGCGAAAAGTGTGAGAAAAAGGGTACATTGTAGGGTCCTAACATCCCCCACAACTTAAAATGTTGCATGTCCCCAGGTAACTCAATCTGAATTAGAATCTAGATGTTGACTCTGTGCATGCAAATTGCTTAGGTAGTAGCTATGGAAGGTATTGTCTGATGAGGCTCTGAACCCTTGAACCTATTGTAATCTTTTCCAAGCTGCTCCTTCAATTTTGTTGGACAACTTATGATGGGCTTGATATGTTGCTGCTGGCATCCACAAAATGGGGAAGTGGAATTGATACCCTATCCATTGTTCAGCACACTGCTGGACACTTTTGATGTAAGTGGGTATCCGAGAGATTGCTATCTCAAGATTAGTGGGACTGAAAGGATTGTACTCTTTTCTTTTCTCAGAAGATTGCTGCCACAACAGGTTATTTGCTTTTAAGGTAGCAGTCTCTGTGGATTTAATGAGATTTTGACAATCTTGAAGTAATGTTGACTGTAGTTGCCGAATATATTGAACCATCCCTAGTTTCTTCAAGAATTGATGATATTCTATAATGAAGGTGGCAGCATTTTGTGGTTCTGGACGTATCCAGAGAAGGTGGCTCTCCTCATTATGCTTGGAAGCTAGGAAGTCATCTTGCCATATAATCTAATTATTAAGAAAGGAGGTGAGTGCCCTAATATGGATGTCACCGACAAGAGGGTTAAGGTTAAGCTGTCAATTTTCAGGGATGGCCTCATTATGAAAACATATTTCACAGAGGTGTTGATCCATAGCAGAGGCTTCTACAAAAGTTTTAACAAAATCTGTTGGATTTAGCACTGCATGGGGTCTGCCTTCTTTGATTGAATTGATCTGAAACGATGTAAGTCATTCCATAAGGAACATAGAGTAATTGCAGGATGGTTTTCTTGCAACCAACAACTTTTGTGCCAAGTCAAATATTAGGAGCAACTTAGCTTTTAGCTCTTTATTCTGTTTCTTAAGGGCACGGGATTCCTGGCGTATCTATTCCACTGCTTCCCAATTTGAATAGATATGGTTTAGCCAGATTAGTTTGTGTTCCTGCGGGCTTTTGGCTTGTGTAATAGTAGACTCTTTCTTCCAATTGTCCACTATTGTCTGCTCAACCCATGGTTGAGTTTGAGTTTCAGCATCGCAGGTGATATGCTGAGGTAGGGTCTGTGTGGCTTGTTCCACAAGGGTGTGGGTATTGATCTGGCTAGGAGAGGCAGATTCATCAATAGGAAATATTTGTACAGCTTTATTAACAAAAACAGGGGCTTCAGATTTGACAATTGTTGTAGGCCAGGGTTCATTTTTAATTTTGGCAAATCCTACTGGTTCTTGTGTAATAGCAGGGTTTTCTTCTTTGACTGCAAAAGTTGCAGGTACAGGGGAAGCTCCTGGTATTGGAATTTGAATGATTTTGTAGCCTGCTTGGTAATAGATGTCCCCACATTGACTGCACATATAATCTTGACACAGCTTCTCTATTGTATTTTCCTTTGTTGCTATGCAAGCTAGGGTGTACAATTTAAGTTCCTTCTCGTAGGCTTCCTTTACCGTGACTAACTCTTGCTTGTAGGCTTCCAGTTCAGACCTTAGGAACTCATTTTCTTGTAAGACAGAGGCCATTGTTGGTTATGGAAGAGAGGTGACTGGTTCTTGTGTAACAGTCACAGTCGCACTAGGTGGTTCTTTTGGAGTGGCTACAGGATCGACAGCTAATTCTTGTATTTCATCTTCTTGATGTAGAGAAAGTAATGTTGCAGCACCCTGGGCATCTGATTCCTGTATCTCGGTAATAATTTCAGCAGTTGGTTCTTGTGTTTCAGCTGTAGCTGATTCTTGTGTGACAGCTATAGATGGTTCGTGTGTTTCAGCTACTAAATGAGTAGCTGGTTGTTGTGTTTCAGCTGCTTGACAAGTAGCTGGTTCTTGTGTTTCAGCTACTTGATGAGTAGTTGGTTCTTGTGTTTCATCTACTTGATGTGAAACAGATGACGTCGCAACACATTGGGCCTCTGGTTCTTGTGTTTCAGTGCTCGTGGGTGGGATAGGTAAAGATTCTAGAATTTGAGAAGATGGAGATGCACGGGGTTTTAACTGGATGGGTTGAGGACTTAGGGCAGTGGTAGTAGTGGTTTCCCTTGTTGAGGCCCTTGTTTGTTTTCTTTGTAAGAAGGGAGGAAAGAAAGGAATTTGCTTTTTTTTGTGTGAGGGCTTTTCCTCGGTGATGGGAAAGGGAGAATTGTCTGGTTCAGAATCATCGCTAAGGATATGAATGGCAGGAGTGGATGATTCTAGTAAAATGTGGTGTGGGCTTGGTATGGTAGGGAGGTTAATTGGATTGATTGGGTCTGTAGGCGGACTATTAGGTGCTTCTGGAGGATCTGGAGGGTTTTGTGGTTGTTGTTCCTAAAGATTTTCAAGAATTTCAATAGCTTCTTGGGGTTCTATGGGTGGGTTGTTTAATGGAGGGTTTTGTTGGGAAAAACCATTTTGGATAAGTAGTTGAATGAGACAGTGATGGGTGAGTGAAAAGGTGGGATCTTTAGCCTTTTTACAATAGTGCGACATATTTTTAAGACATCCGAGTAGATAATAAGGAATGTTCACCAATCTAGCATGTCGTAAATGAGACAAAAGGACAAAATCATGCTGGTAGACTACCTGGTATTGGCCTTCACAGGTGAGGTAGTTCTTGACAAACTTTGCAACTTCCATCCATGGAGACGAAAATAAGCTAAGTCGGACACCCTGGCCTTTAGGTTCAATTTGTTCCCCTGGCAAGAGTAAATCTTGTTGGGCATTAAGGATGATATGTTTGCGGCTGAACAAGCGAAGGCCATTGGTGGGGAGACCCAAAACCTGTTCTATATCCTCCTCTGTAACTGGAATCCAAACCCCTTGAACAATGGAATGATCTTCCTAGAGATTTCGAGCGAATTGAAGAACCTATTGTTGATCAAATCCCTAGAGCCTCTGAAAATAACCCAGCCATCCTGTCTACAGAAAAATTTGATAGACTTATGGATATAGTTCTAGCAGGGCTATCGTGGAGGGTTCGTACTGTATAACAGGGCCTCCCATAGCTAACAGCTTAGTAAAATGCACAGTCAGAGAGTCGAGTAACCGCTTCTGTGCAGAGTGAGTTTTTTAGGTGAAGGCATGCAAATGGTGGTGAAACAACGAAAGGATGGTAGAAAAGGAATGACGGTGATTGGTTCATGTGAAATGATGGTATAAGATTACGATATTTCCCCCCCCCCTCTAAATACGGAGAAAATAATGATTTGACATGAGTGGTAATAATGAGTTGGGATCTTCTCATAAACTATAGCTTAATTGTTTTTACATAAAATTTACATACCTCACCTTTAGCTTTTGATTCGTACTTCGAACAAAATATAGTGCCTATCCATGATAGTTTTGTAGTGGCTGTGGTAGAGACTTTTGATTTGTTAGATGAATTGTATCAAGGATTTGTTGACTGGAAGGAAAAAATGTAGTATGAGAGCGCAAAATCTTATTGGCAGAGAATGCTGAAAAGTTTGTGTTTCAACCATAGGAAGAATAGAGAAAGGTTTGCTGAAGAGTGATGTTGCAGAATAATGCTGAGGAAGTGGTGTTTCAGCCATAGAAAGAAGGGTGAAACAATTGTTGAACGGTGTTGTTTTGTCATTGGGAAAATGTGAAGAATTACTGAACAATGGTGTTTCAGCAATGGGAAAAATGTAGAAAATTGTTGAACAGTGGTGTTTCAACAATGGGGAAAATGTGGAAGATTGTTGAACAATGGTGTTTTAGCAATGGGAAAATAAGGGAGAGAAATTGTGGAATGGTGGTGTTTCGGCAATGGGAAAAATGTGGAAGATTGCGGAACAGGGGTGTTTCAGCAATGGAGAAAATGTGGAAGATTGTTGAACAGTGATGTTTTAGCAGTGGGGGAAAGCTGTGAAAGATTGTTGAATAGTGGTGTTTCAGCAATGGGGAAGCTTGCCTCTTCTTGAAGTAGGATCGTCCTTTCTTAGTAGGCCTGTGCTTTGATCGAGAATCTGCAAAAATCAATCGTAACATGGTATTTCTTGACAAGGATTATTAGTAAACGAAATATAATCTAATACTAAATAAATTAAAAGAATTAATTGCAATGAGGGGTAGGATCCCCTTCTAAAAAGAGGTAATGAGAGTCTACCACATATGTATCCCTAAAATCTTCTTTGGAAATAGGGTGCTAGTACAGACGAAGCCGATGACCATTTACAAGTAACAGTGTTTTAGAGTCATCGATTGTAAGGAGCCTTACTATTCCATTAGGGAAAACAGTGTTTACTTCGTAGGGTTCAAGCCATCTTGTACGTAGTTTCCCTTGAAATTCTTTAAACCGAGAGTCGTATAGTAGGGCCCAATTACCTTTTTTGAATTTCTTATTCTTGATGGTTTTGTCATGCCATTTTGATCTTTGTTGTTGAATCATAGTTGTCTAATGAATGGCATCTAGTATTTTTTCATCCAATTCATTAAGCTGCTTCAACTTGGTTGTCTATGCATCGTTCAAATCAAGGTTGACAGCTAAAGCAGTCCTTAAGGTTTTGATTCAAATTCCACAGGAAAGACAACACTTTTTCCATAAACTAATTCATCGGGAGAGAATCTTGTAGTATTTCTCCAGGTAGTTCTGTAGGCCCATAATGCTTCAGCGAGCCTGTGAGACCAATCCTTTCTATTTTCCTTCACTATTTTTGTAAGAATGGATTCTATTACTTTATTTGTTCTTTCCACCTATCCATTGGCTTGGGGGTGGTATGGTGTAGTCATTCTATGTTGAATATGATATTTCTGAAGGGTGGATTTAAAACCATGAGAAGTGAAAGGAGGTCCTCCATCTGTAACTAATTCTCTTGGCACTCCAAATATGATGAAGATGTCTTCAAATAGGAAATCTAGAACTACTTCTTCAGTTGCTCTATGGAGTGTCTTAGCTTCCACCCATTTGGTCATATAATCTGTGCAGACTACTATGTAAAATTTTTGATTGGATGGGCGGTTAATGGGTCCTACAAAGTCTAAGGCCCATCTTTCAAATGGTTCAAGTACTATCTGGGGGTTTAATGGCATTTCATCTCTATGATTAGGTTGGCCCATTCTTTGGCAGCTATCACATGCCCGAACATATTTCTTTGCATCTTTAAAAAATGAGGGCCAATAATACCCCATCCTGAGAATTTTATGTGTTGTTCTTTTATCAGCAAAATGCCCTCCATAAGGGCCATCATGACAAGATTTTAGTAGATCATAAACCTCATATTCTCTAATGCACCTTCGAATTTCTTGATCAGGTCCTATGTGAAAAAGACACCCACTTATCCAACTATACCGAGCACTTTGTTGAATGATTCTTCTTTTCTCTCAGTGGGATAGGTGTGGTGGTAACTTCCCTACAACCAAGTAGTTAGCGATGTCTGCATACCAAGGTGAGTGAGCAGATACTGCAAATAGATATTTATCAGGAAAGGAATCATCTACTAGGGTATCATCATCAGGTGTTAACCGAGAAAGGAAATCAGCAACTACATTTTATTTTCCTGGTCTATCTACAATTGTAATATCAAATTCTTGCAATAATAGTAACCATATGGTGACTCGAGCATTTGTGATAGGTTTGTTTATTAGATATTTTATAGCTGAGTGATTAGTATGGACAAGAGTAGAGTAGCTAGTGATGTAATGTCTAAATTTATTAATAGCATAGATAACTGCTAAGAATTCCTTTTCGGTAATTGTATAGTTAAGTTCAGCAAGAGTCATATTCTTGCTGATGAAGTAAATAGCATAAGGGAGATGATTTTCTTCTTGTCCCAAGACAACTCCTATTACAGTGTCTAAAGCATCAGAGGATATATGAAAGGGAAGTGTCCAATCAAGTCCTCTAAGAATCAGAGTTGTAGATAATTGATGTTTAAGTGTATTAAATGCTTCATGGTAGGAATTAATCCATTTGAATTCAACATTTTTCATCAGTAAAACAAACAGGGGAGAAGCTATTTTGGAAAAATTCTTGATAAATCTTCTATAGTATCTAGCATGTCCTAGAAAACTTCTTACCTCTATTTGGGTTTTTGGAATAGGAAGATCTTTAATGACTTGTATCTTGGATGGGTCCACCTGGATTCCTTGAGAAGAAATAAAATGTCCAAGCACTATTCCTTCACTCATCATCATATGACACTTTTCTATACTTAAGGAGAGGTGGGCTTGTATACATCGTTTAAGTACTTCCTTATTTAACTAAAAAATCAAGTGCTACATAAATTGTCAACCCAAGGAAGTCTGTTTATTTCAAAGGTAACCACGCACTGTATATGGTCAATCTCAAAAGCAACCTAGAGTTGTAGTAAAAACATATTAATCACACTTTTCCTTGAACAAACTGAAGTTCTAACTTGAATTACAGGAAAGCAATCTACCTATTGCAGAGTTCAATGCTTAAATAAATAATTGTCTAAAGAATCCTGGATTACATTATAAGATAACGACTTAAGAAAGAAATCTTTTCATGATATTGAAAAAGGAAAGACCAACTATTCTGTAATAGAGAATAGGCCCCTATTCCCAAAGCAGGAATCTTCAGCACCTATTTCCGATGATCACACTTCTCTAAACTCATTCCTAATTGAAATGGTTGACACATACTGAAGACTAACTACCTCTTAACAGAGAACATGACCCTATTCCCCAAGTAGGAATTTTCAGCACCTGTTTCTAATGATCACACTTCTATGAACTCATTGCTAATTGAAATGGTTGACCCATACTGAAGACTAACTACCTCGTAACAGAGAACAGGACCCTATTCCCCAAGAAGGAATTTTCATCACCTGTTTCTGATTAGCACACTTTCATGAACTCATTACTAATTGAAATAATTGACACACACTGGAGGCTAACTATCTCTTAACAGGGAACAGGACCCTAATCCCCAGGCAGGATTCTTCAACACCTATTCCTGATTATCACGCTTTCATAAATTCACCAAACAGGATTTCTAACTAGAATGATTAACAGTTACCCAAGCATGAATCATATTAAAACAATGTAACAATCATTAAAGCAAAGTTTAGCAAGACAGAGTTCAGTAAAGTAGTGTTTCAACAAAACAGATTTCAGTAAAGTAGTGTTTCAGCAAAACAGAATTTAATCAAGGCACGAACATAAATAACACTAACATACTACAAAGCTAATAGGTGAATCTTGTGAAGAAGGTGGGCCCTCCCTTCTCACAAGATTTCCCTGAAACGAAAGGAACTAGAGAGAAATGCTCAGAACAGTCTTTTATTCATCTGTCAACTGTATCATATTACAATGTCTGAAGTAAAACACGTCATTCTCTGTAAAATCCTTTCTTATCCAAAAAGAAGATCCTTTGTAATGATGATTTCCTCTTATTTAAAGAGGAGCGTTCCCTCGATTACAATTTGATCCTAAAATTACATGTGTACATTTGAGTCCTATTCTTAGTCAAATCAAATATCTATACTTGAATAGGATATCCTAGTCTCCCATAACAGAATGCTATTATAATAGTTGAGCAGGTGCTGAGTGAGGTGTTGTTGTTGTGGCTAGAGTAACAACTTCTATATTTATCTTCTTGTTACTACTATCGTATGTTGTTTCAGCATCGCAAATCGTGGGCTATTTCAGCAACAGGATTTGCATGACTGTTTCAACAATGTGGTCTCATGCAGCAACGATGGTTAATTCTGGCTCAAGGTGTGACTATTGTGGTCAATGTAATAGCTTTGGGATTGTTGTTTCAACATCGTAGACCACGGAGAGTGTAACGACTTCTATGAGTTGTTGTTTCAGCATCACAGACCATGGAGAGTGTAACATCTCTGTGTGAGTTGTTGTTTTAGCATCGTAGACCACAGAGAGTGTTTCAGCCATAGAGTTTGCGTGTTTTGACTATTTCAGCAATAGACCTCAATGCTAATCACAGTTCGAACTGTTTCAACACTTATATATTTCTGAACAACGGTTAAGTACGAGAGTAATGTAAAATTATATGCAAAACAGATTAAACATATAGTAGAGAGAAGGGGCATTACATACCTTTGGAAAGATAGGGTAAGGTGATAATGTGAGTTTAAATGTGAGTGAAAAAAGATATAATGGTAGTGAAAAGTGTGAGCAAAAGGGTACATTGTAGGGTCCTACCACTTTTCTCTCAAAGTTGAATGTATTCTCCTCTTTTCCATAGCTCAGAATTATTCTTTTATAGCCTTAAAAATGCAACTAAAGGGATGAGTCAGAAAATTTCCAATATATGGAAGGCCAAGGATCAGATATCCCTTGTCGTGAAATGCAAACCCAACTTCTTTTTTGTATTCTATGGCACAAATCTCAATGTAGCGGGTTATAGTCGACCAACCAGCGTATATGCATGTTGTATAGTAGATAGGGAGCATATATGTGGAAAAATATGTATTTTTATCTTTGGAATCATCAAAAAGGGATGATAAGTCTACATAGGGAAATGGAAAAAGGCCCTTTGTGCAATATTGTAATGGTGAGGCAATTCTTGCTATAATAGATGCCCCCTAATATGTGAGATCAGGGGAGTATCTACGATGACCAAAATACATTATAAATATCCCTGAAGTGGAGTGGTAGAGAACCAGCTAGACGAACTCAATTGATCATTACATTCTATACTAACTTTTCATACATGGTTGCCAAGAATACACTGCAGATCCATGTGAAAAATATACCAAACAAGTGTTTGTGGCCATAAAATATAAAAAATATAAATGCGGTTACATGCCAATGACTATCATAGTCACGAACAAAGCCCAATGAAACCAGTCTCAAAACCAATATGAAGATATTTGTATACAATGGAGTACAATATGATCTCCCATGATCACTGAAGTCAAATAGGTACTGGTCCAATGAGAAGGAAGCAACAACTCAGGAAAGTTGCGACCACATAGTGATGTCTTCAAGTCTTCTACACTATCCGCCAAAGGTGCAAGTCTACATCATGTGAATAAAGGATTTGAGGTTGAACATAATGAGACATCATTTGATTATCGGTCATTGAGGTATACCATTAACAAACGTGAGACAACCTACCAATAATGAAAGTAGGTATCAAGGCACCGAGCACATTCCTACAAGTGTTAATAAAGGAGTTGATGTCGAAAAGCTGAGGAATCCATTGATCAAGAGACATTGATGTATTCCCATCTGTCAATAGTGAGAGATCCTACCACTAATGACTGCAAGTCTCAAGGTACTCATAAAATTCTAGGTCTCAGATCCAGAATAAATGAGTTGAAGTTTATGGAAAGAGACCCACTGTTTTAGGATAAATCCGTAAGTGCGGACACAAACCGATCTCCCCAGATCCACCTGGATCTAGAACAAATAGTGACAGAATACTACTCTTTCCCTAGTTCTAAAGTATTGAATGGACAAGAGAAGAAGGATGATATACTTACTTTATGAAAGCTCTCCTTATCTCTGTTGATCCCCGCTCTGCTATGATGCTCTTGCGTTGTCCAATCACGACAACACAAACCAATCACAACAACGAGATTAATATGTTCAAAACTCTAGACTATACATGTGATCAAGGAATCATATAATAATGTGATATCATCATTATGGGAAA
>JZKD02S1720909.1:1529812-1574485 GCA_000966675.3 Picea glauca
AAGAGACATACGTCTCCCTAGCACCACCCTACCACCCTAATTTGCAAAAATACATATTGCTCAAATCAACTTGTTCATTCTGATATAGCTTGCTTACCCTTTCTGCTGATCTTCTTTGTATTCTTCACTGTTTCTGATCTGCTGCTCTGCCTCTCTGTTCTCTGCATCCCATTCTCAGCTTCTTCTCCTGTCACGTAGATTCTCCTCTTTTTCTCACATCCATAGCTCTCCCTCTTTCTCACATCAACAGCAACAATTCATCTATGTTCCAGCGCATTATATAGATTCACCACATGCAGAGGTTTTCAATGCGTTTCTCAACTCCAACTACAGTTTCCCTCGATTTCATTCTTTTTCTGCTTTTCGCATGCCAGCATTCTCCTTGATTTTCTGAACTGACTCTTTGCATGCCTCTTCTATGCATGCCACATCATGCAATGCTGTGTTCCTCCTGTCTTAATTGCTGGTCTAATTATAGACTAAAAGTCTTTCTGCTTTTCTCAACTCCAACTGTAGTTTCCCTTTCTTTCATTCTTTCTTCTGCTTTTCGCATGCCAACGTTCTCCCTGATTTTCTGAACTGGCTCTTTACTTGCCTCCTCTACGCATGCCACATCATGCAACGCTGTGTTCCATCATCTGTGTCATTTGTGTTCCAGCATCTGTGTTCCAGCATTCGTGTTCCAGCATCTGTGTCATTCGTGTTCCAGCATTTGTGTTCCAGCATCTGTGTCATTCGTGTTCCAGCGTCTGTGTTCCAGCATTCGTGTTCCAGCATTCTAGATTTCATCATCCGTGTTCCATCATCTGTTTCATTCATGTTCCAACATTCTACGTTTCAGCATCTGTGTTCCAGCATCTGTGTCATTCGTGTTCCAGCATCTGTGTTTCAGCATTTGTGTTCCAGCATCTGTTGTGCGTGCTCCATAATTTGTGTTTCAACATCCGTGTTCCAGCATCTGTGTCATTCGTGTTCTAGCGTCTGTGTTCCAGCATTCGTGTTCCAGCATTCATGTTCCAGCATTCTACGTTTCATCATCTGTGTCATTCGTGTTCCAGCATTCTATGTTTCAGCATCCGTGTTCCAGCATCTGTGTCATTCGTGTTCCAGCATCTGTGTTTCAGCATTTGTGTTCCAGCATCTGTTGTGCATGCTCCATAACCAACCGATTGCCATCAATGACAACCTTGACCATCTGCGTCAGTCTTCTATTATAGCCATATCTCCAACACGGTGGTGGTAGATTGCGGCATTTGAGACCAAGGTCCAAGGAAATATTGGTCTTGAGAAATTAAAATCTAGGAAGGATCCTAGTTTACACCCTGTCCCTATCCAACATGATAGTATCCTCCTCCATACTGATTCATAAAGGGTTGTAAGGGCATCGACACTAATGAAGCCGCTTGCGAAGAGAAAGAGACATGAAAAGGGTTACTCATGTGAGGATATATGTTTCCCCCAGATGAAGGAACTTCATGAGGGGGTTGCCCATACTATAAAAATAACTCCCCCCGGATGAAACACCAGAGGGTAGTCAGAGGTTCTCCATGGGAAAAGTGTTCATAGGAACTGACGTGGTGGAAGAAGGATAAGTGGATGGAGTGTAATAAGTAGAATGATTGCTTAATTGGGCACTTACTTCTCGCATAGTGGATTCATAGGAAGGGATATTCCAACCTCCTACCGTAAGAGGTGTTTGAAATATATGACTCCCACCAAATGGAGAGGGATAAGAAGGAGGCGTCATGCCCCTAGACCCAAAACTTGTATTCACATAAGGAGGCGAGACAAAGGATGGAAAGTGTGACGACTTATCAACAGGAGAATGACTAGAGAGCCAAGGTGTGGACTAAGTGCCATAGTTCTGCATACCATTATAAAAAGAAGATAGATTTGCCCCCATGAATGTCATGGGGAGGGTAGTAGTAAATGAGGGAGCCAAAGGAACTCCACTATCCATGATAAAGAGAACTTAATATAAAATTTTAAGACCAACTAGTAAGCAAAGAGCATACCAAAAAGTCAAATGGCCAATATGCATGCAAAAGGGCTAAAGTGGTTTAGTGGCCTCCCTCACTAAAGAAGGTATGTATTGTCCAAGAGGGACCTGAGACTCCCTGCTAAAGTTTAGAGGTAACATAATCAATTATAGGGGCCCTCATGGGCTTAACAACTAGTCGGTCAAATCCCTCCGAAGAGGTAATCTTCCATAAAAGTTGTTTGTTTTCCGACCCCTATTTGACCAAGGGTACAAGCAGAATAACCCCTGCAAGTAACCTATGTGATACCTAAGTCAAGAAACTAATAAACCATTATATAACCAATGCACAGATGAGCAGTCATAAGTCTGGATTACCGTATGGGCAGGGTAGAAAAACCCAAAACCTTGAAAGAGCTTCCTTTCACAGAGGTATGGGTACTAGCAAGATCCCTAAATATGAATAAATCCATAGAAATATCTCTGATGCTAGGCGAGTATCCGGGGGTTATCCCCTCAACTAAATTCACGCGACCTCGTGATTAACTCCAGTGTGAGTGAAGCCTCCTGATCATACCAATTATACAATGGACTTATCAACTCCCTATCTTAGACACATATCTTGATTTAATTGCCTTGGATAAGTTTACTCATAAAATCCTATTCCAAGGCACTAAATCCTAGACTAGTTTGTGCACCCTAGAAATAAAATCGTGACTAATCAATTTTAGTTTAAAACGTAACTTTTATTGGCCATGATTACTCAAAAGGATATGGAAGTGAAACTTATGATATTATGACTCTACAAGAAAATAAATATAAATATAATGCAAAGTCTAATTTTAATTTTTCAATGAATGATATGCGTATAAAAAGAGTGCAATTTTCAATTTCAACTCTGTAATTCAGAAGTAAAATGAATTTTTTCACTAAATGCACTAAGCTAATGATAAAGATTCAGAAGACAAAAATGCCAAGCAATGTAAAATGCCTTTTTTTTTTTTTTTTCAATATACTAGAAAGAAAATCCATGGACTGATAAACAACTTGATATATAAAATTCTACTGTGTATAAAAGAAATAACTCAAGAAGAATACCAAGCAGTCAAGCAAACAACCCAGAGTACAAGGACAATAAAAATTGAGAAGATGAGAAAGACTACGCCCAAAGATTCAACTCCAAACAGGTTTCATGTCAAACTAGAGAAGCTCAACATGCACTACAGAGACCTAAGAAGGCTCAACAACTATGACATTCCACCTAGAAATCACCAAACCAAGCAAACAAGCAAGGAAATAAGGTGTACGAGACTGTTCAAGGAAACAATGCATATATACGCAACTTGCAATGAGGTAGAGCACGTTTGTACATGACTGTTAAGGAAATAGGGTGCGTACAGGATTGAAAAGAAGGCTAGGCAAGTGCAAAAGGATGAAAACTTAGACCCAGAGTGAAAAAAATCTGTCAAACAGTGATACGACAAGAAACACAAAGGAAAAAGAGTAATGCAAGGAGAAAAAGTACTTCAACCCTTAGAAAGAATATCTCTCCCCAGTGGATTCACCATTTCTGTTACCAGGGAAGAACTCTCTATTGCCAGGGTAAACCACAATAGACATGTATGACTGCAGAAATCTACTCAATTCCAACATATGCTATCTAAACCAATATGCAAGCAAGATAAGAAAGAATCCTACCTCGTTCCAATGTTTGACGATGTTCCATTGTTCATTACTTTGACCCAGAGCTTTGTACCTACAACAAGTTCTCAACAAACAAGCAGAGCAAGTATATAGTGATAATACAAAGGGGTTAGCACATTAGATAGCATAATCCATTAATAAACATTACAAATATGCCCATGGATAATAATCATATATTTGCATGATACAAATTGGATGGGAAAGGAGTATTTCTATTAATAAATGATCAACAGAAGAGAAAACATTACAGACTTCTATGTCAACATGATTTGAAACCAAGAAACCAAGTTCCTTCCATTTGGGCCTCCACCAGTTCAATCCTCCACCAAAGGCAAGCTCATAGAAAAGAGACAATGAGGTTCTCTCAACAATAGGGAAAGAGCTTGGGGGCTGAACACTGTGTTCAAACTTGAGGGACAAAGAGATGCAGACTCAATATGAAATAATTTCTCCAGAGTAACTTTGCTTTCAAAGTTGAATGCTTTCTCCCCTTTTCCATAGCTCAAAATTGTTCTTTTATAGCCTTCAAAATGAAACTGAAGGACTGAGTCAGAACATTTCTAGTATATGGAAGGCCAAGGATCATAGATCTCCTCTTGTGACATGGAAACCCGACTTTATTTTTTTATTTTTTGGCACAAATCTCGATGTACACGAGATGTAGTGGAGAAGAAAGTGTATACACATGTTGTATAGTAGATAGGGCACGTATATGTGGAAAAATATGTATTTTTAGCTCTAGAATCATCAAAAAGGGATGATAAGTCTACATAGGAAAATGGAAAAAGGACTTCTGTGTAATATTGCAATGGTGAGGCAAATATTTATATAATAGAATCAATAGAGGATCATATTAGTGATAAAGAGACAACATACCAAAGAAGCATATCAGTGTTGTATATCAGAAATAGAGACTGCATATCAGAGGCATATATTAACAATAGAGGTAGCATATCAGAGGTGTATTTCAGCAAGGTCTCTTAGGTCTTTGTTAGGTCAGAGTCATCTCGGAAATATCCTTAAGAATAGAACATTCATGGTGGATATTTGTAAGTGATATTACATTATTAATGCAATAAAGGAATATCATTTGTTGGGGTTTTTCTCCCTATACAGTGTTTCCCCGGGGTATATGTGTTGTTAATGTGCATGCTCACTTATCTACATAGTTATTGCTATTCGGTTATGATTTGGTATTGTTGAAGTGTATTAAGCAGCAATCAAAGTGTTGAAGAAAATAAAAGAGTTAATCCGCATAAGAAATCAAGCTCATAATTTAACATGGTATCAGAGCATAGGGTGTGTTAAATGTGTTGAAGTGCAATAGCAGGTAAACATAGATCCAAGATAGCTTGATTAAGTTTCCAGTGTGAGGTCCATGGAATCCTCTATTTCAGTCAGGGATGAGGATAGGCTCGAAGGAGATACCAACTTCAACGTGTGGAAGCTCCAAATAACAAATATCTTGCAAGAGCATGATCTTGAGCAGTATGTGACCACAGTGGTGGAGGAACCCATGAATAATCCAGGAAGAGTGACCTTCAGGAAGAGTCAAGAAAATGCCAAGAGAATCATCTTTGACTTAGTCAAAGATGATATAATTCTTGCAATGACTTTGTTAATGAATGCCAAGTACTGTATGGATAACTTGGTGAATATGTATGAGAAACAAGATCCAAGTTAGAAGAGGACACTTAAGCACAAGCTTAAGTATTTGAAGATGGAGAAAGGTGAATTAGTGGCATATTTATATTTGAGGATAGCCCAGATCAGAGATCATATTTTGGTCACAGGGTGACAATGGATGATGATTATTTAGTGCAGGCCATTTTTTACAGTCTTCCTTCTTCATGGGAGACCTTGTTATCCAGTGTAAGTGGGAGAGAGATTCAACCCACATTTGAGAGGTTATGGAATGATTGCCTCCAAGAGGAGAATCACACAGCTACCAAGAGTGAGCCAATGAAAGAAGAGCACTCAGCTTTAGCATTAAGATTCAAGGGAAAGAAGAAAGGAACTTTCCAGAAAATCTCTCATAGGAAGCCAAACACCAAAGGTACATTCAAAGGAAAGAATATTGATACATCTAAGATTAAATGATTTAGTTGTAATAAGTTGAGTCAATTTTCTAAAGATTTTTGGTTTAGAAAGAAATATCCTAGGAAATGGAAACATCATGCCTCAACTTCTGAGGATGATGAATCCAAAAGAAATCAGAAAAGTCCTTCTAATGAGAAAGAAAATAGAAAAGAATATTACTTGGTTTCTACCTTATCCAGTTCAGTTTTCACGGGGCCAAAAACTTTGTTAGTAGATAGTGGTGCATCAAAGCACAAGACAGGGTTCAAGTAGATCCTCTCATATTTTGAGACAAAATATTTTACAGAGCATGTTGAGCTTGGGGATGAAAAAAATTGCGAGATAGAGGGAGTAGGCTCTATTAGAGGGAGTAGGCTCTATCTCCTTCAGATTGGAATCTAAGGATAGACTTCATGTTGATGAAGTATTATATGTTCCAAGGATCAAGAATAATATAATATCAGTTGCAACCCTTGAGGACAAGGGATATTGGGTGATCTTTAAGGACAATAAGGCACTACTATGGGCTAAAGGTAGCCACTTAAGTACAACAGAACCCATTGGAACTCCTAGTGTAGGATTGTACGCTATGTCAGGACTGTTAGTTTAGGCATTGGCTCATGATGCGACTAGCTCCAGTGAGTTGTGGCACATAAGACTTGGACATATTCATTAAAAATCTCTTCCAGATCTACAGAACATGGTATGTGGCATGCCATCTATTTCTCTTAGTAAAAATGGAATTTGTAAGGGATGCATGCTAGGTAAAAATATAAAGAAAGCATTTCCTAGTAGTGACAACAGAGCTCATGACATATTAGACATGTTTCATTCTTATGTATGTATATTTAATTAATCAATGAGGGTTTTAAAATTACCACTGTCTTTCTCCAGTCTTTTGTTGCCTCTTGTTTTTTCTTCCAGTGACAGAATCATATTGAAGTCGCCTCCTAAGATCTAGTTGGGTGTGGTCAGCGGTGTTTTTTTGTGGATTAGCCTCTTCATTAGTTTGTATTTTTCCTGTTGGCTTTGGGGTCGATAGACATTTGTGATATCCCCCTCCTGATTCGATCCAGTGACTTCGAAGTGGGAAGTGAGTGTGCCTATAGTGGAAAAAGGTCTTCTTAAAGTGACATTGTAGGGAATCCAGAGAATGGCTAGTCCCCCTGAAGCCCCTGTGGAGTTCGTAAGAATGAACTCACAACCCCGCCAGATGCGCTGGAAAATGGTTTCAACCTCTTCCCCAACACATTTTGTTTCTTGTAGTAGTAGGATGTCTAGATTTTCTACTCTGATGCAATCTTGGGTGATCCTTTGTTTGGATCATCCATTAAGTCCTCTGATATTCTAGGTGATGATATTCATCATAGTGAGTGTGGTGTGGGGTGGAGGTATCCCTCCGATAGCTTCTAGATCTGCCCCAAATTGAGCATGAGGTTACCTGCCTCCTTGATGAGTTGTTAGGCTAATTTTTGTCCACTTCTTTTGTTTTCCTTTGGTATCCTTTTTTAATCTGAGCTTGGATCTATGGCTATATCTAGTACTGCTATGTATCCTGCTGTGGAGTCGATAAAGACTTTATGTACCTTTCAAAGTTGATATTTAGGTAGGGCTTGCAGATATGATGCAGGAGCATCTCTCCACAACAACCAACCAGCTAGCCAGCCACATCAGCGTGCATGCGTTCAAAGAAGAAAGGGAGGTGCAGCGTCATTTAAATTTAAATTGAATGTAATTAAATGTTTTAGGATGGTGAGCCATAGAGCCATGCGTCTACACATGCATTAGGTAGAGGGGCCTTTAATATTGTGTAAGGCTGAGATCTAGATCCAGATGCTGGACTAGACAACCATTTATTGTAATTAATTACAGTAGTTGAGGTTTGGAGGGAAGCACTCAAAGAGCCCCCTCAGGTAAAAGAGATTTTGGAGATATCATTTTGAGTAGAGTGGAAATAGATGAGAGATTTGAGTTAGAAGAGAAAGAGAGAGCTCAGGAACACCTTGTAAATATAGGTGTTTGCCAATTTAATACAAATAGCAGTTTTTCCTGCATGAATTCTGTATTATGTGGATGTCTGTGAGTGTTATTTATATATTGTGAATGTATGTTGTAGTTGTGAATTTGTAGGTTGTTTTGATTTCAAGTTTGAGAGGTCTTTGAGGTTTCATTCCAGGAGGGTGTGACAGGGGACTACGGTCTCTGAATACCGGTGCACTGAGGCACTTTTGAACTCTGCAGAGTCAGACAAAGACATGCTACGGCACAAGAACTGGATTCAACAACTCAAGAGGAAGACCTCAAGGTTGTTGGATACCTTGGAGGCAAGGCTATGTAGCTGAGACACAGTTGCAGATAGAATTCTTCTGTGAATTCTATAGAGCTCTGCCAAGAGGGCATTGAGGATACGCATGGATTGCTTTGGAGAAGAACTCTGCTGTGAGTTCTTAAGGAGAACCAGAATCACCAAGGATTCTGTGAAGCTCTACCAAGTGGGCATTGAGCAGGTGTATAGGTGCACAAAAGGAGACAAGACTGTTGGGAGTTCTATGAGAGAAGATACTCTGCCAGGTGTTCATTTGAGTAAATGTGCAGATAGGCACAGGAAGAAGAGAATCTTTAAGTTCTGTGTTTTGGAAGAAGAGTCCACTGAGGGATCTTCATAGGGTTGTTGAACACCCTGTAGACCAAGAAAGAGGTTTCTTGAGCAGAGAGAGACTTCCAGGAGGGCATTATATTCTCCATCTGAGGCAAAAGGAAGGTAGACAAAATCCCTTAGGGGTCTGAGCATTTGAGAAGCTCAAGAGAAATAACGCTTTATGTGCGTGGAGATTTTGTAGGAGTGCAGACATCCAAGTCCTTTGAGGATTCAAAGATAAAAGCTCAGGAGGAGTTAGCGTTTATACGTGAAGCAAAGCTTAGAGTTGAAGGGCTCGCAGAAAGAGAGACAAAACTGTGTGTGTGTGAAGACTCTGCAGAGGCACAGAAGTCCAAGAATCCCTTGGGGATTTAGAAGTGAAAGCTCAGGGGAACAACGTTATCGAGAGCGCAGGCGAGGACTCAAATTTGTAGAGCTTGTAGAGGAAAAAGAGGGCAAAGGTTGAAGTCTTTGGGAGGTTGAAATTATTCCAAAGTCTCAAAAGACGGTGTGCAAGCTCAGGTGAGAGAGCACAGTAGCCGTTGGATCGACTGGAGAAAAGAGATCTGGATCATCGAAGATTTCATGTCTAGGAAGGAAGCTCAGGAGGGGCACAAAGGAAGGATGGATCTGAGCCATCAAATCTAGAGCGTAATACCCGACAGCTGTTAGATCGGTTGGGAGTTGCACAAAGTTTAACTTCATAAACAAGAGGGTGAGAATCCCAAAAGACATCGCCACTTGAGATATCAGGGATATCGAGGACATGAGGCTGGTCGCTCGACAACAGAAACCCTGAAACGATGAGGTTTGATCTGAGCCATTCAGTTGTTGAAGGACACATGTTGTGAGATCCATATTTATTAGGGATCGTGCATCGGGGTTTCATGGGAAGAAGTCCCGTTCACATAGCATCAGGAATCGTGATATTGCGATATGCGATATCCTGACAGCCAAGGTTGTGGGCCATGGAAGAGGCAATAGTGGACAGGTGTCACCCCACATCGGGGTTTGGAACTTTGAAAGTTCTGTGAACCATTGCATTTGAAATCGTGACTCTCCTAAACATGATTTGTCGATCGTCAAGGGAGTGTGGGCCAGAGGCATTAGCGAGGAGGACAGGTGGCGCACCGTTTCGAGGTTCAGGGAAAGGTAAGTCCCTGAACTCCTTGAATTTGGATTCACGAACTCATGAACTCCGAAATGACGATGGAGTATGAGTATTGAATGATTGACCCATGCGTGGATTGGAGTATCAGTGTATTGGGAATCAGGGGTCGGTGAAGCAAGTTATTTGGAACATCGCAAGCACCGAAATCCGGACAGGAGAAATCCCGATAGGAGCAGGAAAGGGTTGGCATTGAACCACATCAGGTTTCGGGGAACCGTGAGACACAAAAAGCACAACCACAAGACTTGCGAAATCATGAAGTCTGAATTCCTGATAGGAACAAAGGGATTCGTAAGAAAAGGTATCTGTGGGTGAAGATTTCATGATAGGGAAATAGAAGAGCCTTTGAGTTCTTCAGGCCGAGAAAGGAGGGAAGGTTCTGTGAGTGGACGTGCCTAGAGGGCACGCCTGCATCAAGTGGTATCAGAGCTAGAACTCTGTTTGTATATTGTAGACAGAGGAGAGAGAAGAAGACAGAGTTGCTGAGGACTCTGTGACGATTGTTTGCAGGTAGACAGTAGTTGAGAGGATAGTCAAGAGGACTGGAGGATGAAGCTAGTAACACTCTTGGTGCAGAGTGACAGCAACAGGTTTGCTAGGAGAGCAGACAGAGACAACAAGATAGCTACTAAAAGCCATAGGAATATTGAAAGTAAAAACCCAGAGCTGATGAGTGTAGTCGAAAGGGCAGAAGAACTTGCTGACATCAGGGCAAAAATGGAAGAGCTCGAACTGCGGATGCGGCAGAAAACAAAGCCAAGATGGGTATATGAATGGCCCATGAAGAAGTCGAAGATGAAGTGGCCAGTCAGGGAGCTGATGGTCATAAGACAACGTAGGCTGTTGAAAATATGGCTGAGGTACACTGAAAACCTCAAGGCCATGGAGGAGGAAATGGTTCAGATATGTGAATGAGAGACTTGGGAAGGTCTCAATGATTTTGAGGGTGAAGTGGGATCGGTCGAAGATCTCAAGAGCTACTAGGAGGGAAAAGAAGAAATTCTAGTTTTCCAGAAGGGAAAGGGCTTGAGATCACTGCAGGATCTTAGAGACTATCATGAGGACAGTAAGGGAATTTCACATTGCCAGCTGGGCAATAAAATGAGATCACTGTGGGATCTTGAAGACTACCAGGAAGGTAGTGGAAGCATCTCAGATTGTCAGGTGGGCAGAGATGAACAATGGAGACTATATGAAAGTCTTGTGGACTCAGAGGTGAGTTCCATTCAGTAAAGAGTGCTGATGAAGATGGGATCGATTGATCTCATAGTCTGCCAGGAGGGTAGCGGGAGCATCCCATATTGCCAGGAGGGCAGGGATGAACATGTGAGTTGGAATCAGACAGTGCAGCTGACAGAGAAGGTGAGCTCAGAAGAGGATTTAGTTTAGTGGTTGTAGCTGACAGAGGAGGATTTGAGAAGCCGTATAATGATTGGGGGAATTCAGATATTCCTACCATCTTCCCAGGAGGAGGCAGGACTCTGTGTCGTAGATGATGTGGAAACAATAGAGGAACAGTCTACTATGACTATCGAAGAGAAATTGGAGTAGACATTTGAGACTGCCCAAGAGGACGAAGAGGAAGATAAGCATTCTGAGGAATGGCTCAATGCATTCAACCATGAAGCTAAAAACACTGCAACGTGGGGGTTTGTAGTAGAAGAAGAAGAGGAAAACAACATTTTCTTTGCTGATCCGTGGCAACAGATTGAAGCCCTAGAAGAAAGGGTGAAAGTGCAGAGCATGCACATCCAATAGGTGAGGTTGGAAATATATGAAGGAGGCATGGGAGATCATGATGATCTACCCATGTGCCAAAAAAATTTGCAGCTGAGGAGACCGCATGAGCAGAGCTAGCCATGGGAGAAGCTAGACAAAGTGATCGAAGAGATCATGGAGCTGATGATCCAATCGGTAGAGACTGCCAGCAAGGAGTAGTTGGGATGAAAAGAAGAAGTAGCAATAGCAGCGCAGAAGTAGTAGTAGCAGAAAAATGGAGCCAATGGGAAGCTCCAGAGACTGGTTTGGGATCCAGGAGGATTTCCAACAGCTTAGAGGGGAAGCTCATGAGCAGGAGCTCATGATTTTTGCAGCTGAGGAGTATGATGCAAGAGCATCTCTCCATGACAGCCAACCATCCACATCAACGCGCATGCATTCACAGAAGAAAGGGAGGCGTAGCCTCATTTAAATTTAAATTGAATGTAATTAAATGTTTTAGGCTGGTGAGCCATAGAACCATGCTTCTATGCAGGCATTAGGTAGATAGGCCTTTAATATTCTGTAAGGCTGAGATCTAGATCCAGATGCTGGACTAGACAACCATTTCTTGTAATTAATTAGAGTAGTTGAGGTTTGGAGGGAAGCACTCAAATATCCCCCTCAAGTAAAAGAGATTTTGGATATCTCATTTTGAGTAGAGTGGAAATAGATGAGAGAGTTGAGTTAGAAGAGCAAGAGAGAGATCAGGAACACCTTGTAAATATAGGCGTTTGCCAATTTAATACAAATAGCAGTTTTTCCTGCATGAATTTTGTCGTATGTGGATGTCTGTGAGTGTTCTTCATATATTGTGAATGTATGTTGTAGTTGTGCATTTGCAGGTTCTTTTGATTTCAGGTTTGAGAGGTCTTTGAGGTTTCATGCTAGGAGGGCATGACAGAGGACTACAGTCTTTGAATACCATTGCACTGAGGCACTTCTGAACTCTACAGAGTCAGACAAAGTCGTTTTGTGGCACAAGAACTAGATTCAATAACTCAGGAGGAAGACCTCAAGGTTGTTGGATACCTTGGAGGCAAGGCTGTGTAGCTGAGACACAATTGCAGACAGAATTTTGCTGTGAATTCTGTAGAGCTTTGCCAAGAGGGAATTGAGCATACACACGGATTGCATTGGAGAAGAACTCTGCTGTGAGTTCTTAAGGAGAACCAGAATCACCAAGGATTCTATGAAGCTCTGCCAAGTGGGCATTGAGTAGGTGTATAGGTGCACAGAAGGAGACAGGACTGTTGGGAGTTCTATGAGAGAAGATACTCTGCCAGGTGGACATTTGAGTAAATGTGCAGACAGGCACAGGAAGAAGAGAATATTTAAGTTCTGTGTTTTGGAAGAAGAGTCCACTGAGGGATCTTCACAGGGTTGTTGAACACCCTGTAGACCAAGCAAGAGGTTTCTTGAGCAGAGAGATACTTCCAAGAGGGCATTATATTCTCCATCTGAGGCAAAAGGAAGGTAGACAAAATCCCTTAGGGGTCTGAGCATTTGAGAAGCTCAGGAGAAATAGTGCTTTATGTGCGTGGAGATTCTGCAGGAGTGTAGACATCTGAATCCTTTGAGGATTCAAAGATAAAAGCTCAGGAGGAGTTAGTGTTTATATACGCAGCGAAGCTCAGAGTTGAAGGGCTCACAGAAATAGAGCAAAGGGTTGAGGTCTTTGAGAAACTTGAAATTCTCCCAAGGTCGGAAAGAAAGAGTGCAAAATTTCAGGAGAGACAACACTATGTGTGCGTGAAGACTCTGCAGAGGTGCAAAAGTCCAAGAATCCCTTGGGGATTCGGAAGTGAAATCTTAGGAGGAACAGCGTTATCGAGAGCACGGGCTAGGACTCAAATTTGTACAGCTTGCAGAGGAAAAAGAGGGCAAAGGTTGAAGTCTCTGGGAGGTTGAAATTATTCCAAAGTCTCGAAAGATAGTGTGCAAGCTCAGGTGAGAGAGCATAGTAGCCATCGGATCAGCTGGAGAAAAGAGATCTGGACCGTCAAATATTTCACGTCTAGGAAGGAAGCTCAGGAGGGGCACAAAGGAAGGATGGATCTGAGCCGTCAGATCTAGAGAGTAATACCCAGCAGTCGTCAGATCGATTTGGAGTTGCATGGAGTTTAACTTCGTAAACAGGAGGGTGACAATCCTGAAAGATGTCGATGCTCAAGATATCAGGGATATCGAGGACATGAGGCCGGTCGCTCGACAACAGAAACCCTGAAATGACGAGGTTTGATCTGAGCTGTTCAGTTGTTGGAGGACATGTGTCGCAAGATCCATCTTTATCGGGGATCGTGCATCGGGGTTTCGTGGGAAGAAGTCCCGTTCACATAGCATCAGGAATCGCGATATTGCGATACATGATATCCCGACAGCCAAGGTTGTGGGCCACGGAAGAGGTGATAGTGGACAGGTGTCACCCCACATCGGGGTTCGAAATTCAAAAGTTCTGTGAACCATTGCATTTGAAATCACGAATCTTCGAAATGCAATCGTCAAGGGAGTGTGGGCCATAGGTATTAGTGAGGAGGACAGGTGGTGCACCGTATCAGGGTTTAGGGAAAGGTAAGTCCCGGAACCCCTTGCATTTGGATTCGTGAACTTGCAAACTCTAAAAGGCTGATGGAGTACGAGTATTGAACGATTGACCCGTGCGTGGATTGGAGTATCAGTGTATTGAGAATCGAGGGTCGGTGAAGTGAGTTATTTGGAACATCGCAAGCACTGAAATCTTGACAAGAGAAATCTCGATAGGAGCGGGAAAGGGTTAGCATTGACCCACATTGGGTTTTGGGGAACTGTGAGACACAAAATGTGTGACCACAGGACTCGTGAAATCGTGAAGTCCAAATTCCCAATAGGAACAAAGGGAATTCCCGAGAGAAGGTATCTATGGTTGAAGATTTCCTGATAAGGAAATAGAAGAGCCTTTGAGTTCTTCAGGCCGAGAAAGGAGGGAAGGTCCTATGAGCGGACGTACCTGGAGGGCACACCTGCATCAAGGTCCTTTTGGTTGAGAGCTTCCTCAAGTTTTTCTAGGTTGATGCCTACTAGATCTCGATCATCCATCTGCATCAAGGTGTCCCCATCTGTGGTTCCCCTCTCTTTTGGATGGATCTCACTATTTGGGCCAGAGGAAGGTATGGATTGGTTCTTTCCTTTCTCATGCTTCTTCATTTTGTGCAGATCTTGGATTTCCTCATCTGTTGGTAGCTGGTTCAAGATCTCATATGAGTTTTTTGTTGAGATATTGGGTTTTGGGTCTGGATTTTTCTTTTTCAGAGGGTTTTTCCTCCTACCTATGATGGTGGTGTAGCCATCTTTCTTCTTGGTTTCACTGGCTTTGAGTGTTGGAGCATTCAGAGGATAGTCTCTGAAGAGGTGGCCATGTTCATGGCACTTCCTACAGTGGAAAAGGATATGTTCATAGTCCAACATTTTTTGCCAATCCTCATCCTAATATTCCAAAGTTATAGAGCCTGGAAGAGCTTTAGATATGTTCATATATACACAGATTGACGCAGCTGCACCCACGGCATGCCGCTCACACAGGATCTTCTTCCTCCTTAGCCTGAAGAACTCTTGAATAGCTCTCCTATTTCCCTGTCGGGAAAATCTGCACCCACAGATCTCTTCTCACGATTCCCCTCTCTTTACTTATTGGGGAATCAGAACTCACGACTTTGCGAGTTCGCAGTCAACCTTTGGGTTTACGAATCCACGAAACCAAATACCTAGTCAATGTTGACTCTCCTCTTTACCTTGTCAGGACTTCTACTCTATCGCGATTCGCAACTCGCGATATAAAACTAGTTGCCTTACCAACCTCCGATACCCGACACGCCAAAACTCTGACACACGTGCGAGTTGTCTCCTCGAATCCCATCACTTCTATCGGAATATCAGAATTCACAGAATCGTGAATCCTAATGTTAATGGATTCGAGACTTGCCTTTTCCCAATCCCCGATATGGTACACCACCTGTCCTCCACTAAACCTGTTGTGGACCACACAACTCTCCCGTCAGAATATCATGTTTCACTATTCCAAACTAAAAGAGCAGCTTACCTCTGAAATCCCCAATGCCCAAACTCTGACTTACTTGAATCTTCTGACATGCGTCCAACTTGATGGACAGTTCTGGACTTGTCAGGATATCATGGATCACGATATCGAAATTCTCATTGCAACGAATTGGAGCTTTGACTCATGAATCCCTGATACACGATATCACTTGTAGATCTGACGACCCTCGTGGTCCTGATCAATGGCTCCACCTCTCCTGAGCTTAGAACCCTTTGGACATTCTCACCATAAACTTCTTGCACCTCCACAAGATCTAACAGCCCTCGGAACTTCGTGATTTCTCCTCGGAGAATTTCGTCCCTCCACTCTTCCTAATGGAAATCTATGAAACGACTAAGTGTCTCTCAATGAGACTCGTTGCCTACTTGCAAACATACAATGCCCTTGAAAGTCCTTCGACGAACTCGAAGACCTATCCTTCCCGAGCTTTCCACAATTCCTTAGTCTCTGAGAAAGAGAGGACTCTTTGCACACACTCCTTGCAACAACCCTTCAATACATCTAAGTGATGAAGTCACTTGACTCTGCACACACTTGCAGCAGCAGTCTCTCAACTCTCAGTCAGGTTTGAAATCCTAAACTTCACCTGACCTACGCACTCCTTGCACAGCACTGTGTCTAACTGCACCTTCGAGGAAATGAGAACAAAAGCTATCTCTAATTGAACCCTTCTGTCAATGCACTCCTTGCAGGAATCCTCTGGCTCAAATAGAGAAACAATTGAAACTCATTTCTTCCTCCCTTTAGACTTCAATTCAACCATGAAATCATATACACAACACATAAAAGAAAATTTATAACTGGAAGCAAACATTCATGAGCATAACATCAATACACAGAGAAACAACACAAAACCATGAATTTGAATCAAAGCTTTCTTCTATTAATTCAAATGTCTGTATATGGGTGTTCTTTACACAGTTCTATGTATGCTCTTTATCTTCTTCTCAATTCAATCTTGCTGAGGCTAATGTTACAATGATACAATGAGGGTGTCTATATCCCGTTTCCCTCTTGCGCTCTAAAGCTATCAAATCTAGAATTAAATTCTTATCTACCAGCATTAACTATTTTAAATGTTGTCTATCTACAAAAGGATGAGAGCTTAAAGGCTCAAGGTCCATTACAATATAAAAGTGTGCCTCATTAAATTTTCACATTAATGTTCGCACAATAGTTTCAAGGTGAAATCCAAAAAGAAATTTGTTAGCTTGTCCAACTATCCTCCGCTTCCACGCTGGCTCGCTTGATGAGTTGGCGATGCTCCTGCATCATACTCCCTCGCTTGAAAAACTTCATGGGCTCCTGTCCATGAGCTCCTGCACGGTCTGTCCATTCTTTTGTATCACTGCTTTGCTCTCTCAGCTGGCATCTTTCACTGGGTGGCCCTTCCACTTGACCAAATACTCATAGTATTCTTTCCTCCTGGTCTTCTTACCCACTCTCTTGTCCAGTATGCATTCCATATGCGGCTTCTCTGCAATTGGAAATTGTTTCATCCACTAGATCACTGGCTGTTTAGTTCTAGTCTCTACTTCTTCAGCTCTATATGGGTATAAATCCATGACGTTGAATATCGAAGATATTCCGATTCCATCCGGCAACTCAATCTCATAAGCATTTTCTCTAAATTTTCTCAAGACCTTGCATGGCCCGATTTTCTTCATCTTCAGCTTATTGTATGTTCCCCTCAGGAATATTTCTTTTCTCAAATGGGCCAGAATGAGATCACCAACTTCAAACTGAAGTTGTCTCCGATCCCAATCTGCTCTGCACTTGTACTCCTGATTTGATTTCAGCAACCACTCCTTCACGCTGCTGTGAAGTTCTTTCATCGCTTCAGCGAATTCTTCTGCACTAGCACTGCTAGTCGTAGTCTATTCTGAATCCCTCAGTTCAGAAACTCCTCTCAACTACATCCCATATACAATTTGAAATGGAATTTTCCCTGTACTCTGATTCACTGAGTCATTGTATGCAAACTCGGTCTGTGGTAATATATGGTCCCACTGGTTGTGGTGCTCTGTCACTAAGCTTCTTAGCAAGTTTCCCAGACTCTTGTTCATCACTTCTTCTTGTCCATCTATCTGAGGATGATAAGCTGAACTAAATGACAAATTAGTCCCCAGATTCTTCCATAAGGTCCTCCAAAAATTCCCTATGAATTTAGTGTCTCTGTTCGAAACTATGCTTTTCGACAATCCATGAAGTCAAATGACCTCCTTGAAGAACAGATTCATGATGTGAGTCGCATTGTTGGTCTTCTAGCATGGGATACAATGTGTCATTTTAGAAAACCTATCCACTACCACAAAGATTGAATCAACACCTCTTTGTGTCTTCGGCAACCCCAATACAAAATCCATGCTTATTGCCTCCCATGGTCTCTCTGGTATGGGCAATGGTTGATAAAAACCTGCATTTTGTCTCCTTCCCTTCGAATGCTGGCAAACTCAACATCTGTCAACAAATCTCTTAACATCTGCTCGCATGCCCGGCCAAAAATATGACTCATTCAGCTTCGCGAATGTTTTGTCATGGCCAAAATGTCCTGCCAATCCACCACTGTGCTTTTCCTTTAACAAGTTCTCCCTCATGGAGCATTTCAGAATGCACAATTGATTTCCTCTGAACAACAATCCTTCCTGGATCATATAGTATATCCAAGGGCTTCTGTCTCTGAAAACTGCATTCTCAGTTGCTTCATATGCTTCTGCAAAATCTACATCACCTGCGTACATGTTCCTGAGATTATCAAAAACCAATGTTTTGACTCAGAATTCCTACAACAAAAAGCACTTCCTGCTCAAAGCATCAACCACTTTGTTAGTAGTACCCAAAATATCCTTAATCACAAATGTGAAATTCTGCATATACTCTACCCATTTAGCATGTTTCTGATTCAAGTTCTCCTGTTGAGTCACAAACTGCAGTGCATGATTGTCACTGTACAATACAAATTCTTTTGGGATCAAGTAATGCCCCCACTTCTTCAGTGCTTGTATGATAGCATAAAAATACTTATCATACATGGATTATTTCAGTTTTTCCTCATCCAGCTTCTCACTGAAATATGCAACCGACCTGTCTTCCTGACTCAAGACCGCTCCTAGGGCAAACCCACTGGCATCACATTTCATCTGAAATGTCTTCAAGAAATCCGACAACACCAACACTAGTTGTTTCGTGATCTTCCATTTCAACAGATTGAAACTCTTCTCAGCCTCTGTTGTCCAGTGACAAGATTTATGCTGCTTCTTCATTGTATCCATCATTGTTGCACTAATTCCACTGAAATTCCTGATGAACTTTTGGTAGAAACTAGACAAGCCATGAAAACTCCTCACCTCAAATATATTTCTCAGTGATGGCCAATTCTTGATCACTTCCACCTTATCTGGATCCATCCTCAACTCATTCACCGAAATAACAAATCCCAAATAAATGAGTTATGTCTTCATAAATGAGGACTTTTTCATATTAATCAATAACTTCTCCTACTGTAGTTTCTTCATCACTATAGCCAAATGCTTCAGATGCTCGGCCTTTGTCTTGCTGAAAACCAATATGTCATCTAGATACACAATGACAAACTTCCTGATAAATTCCCTCAGGACATCATTCATCAATCTCATAAAGGTACTCGGCGCATTCGTCAAGCCAAACGACATAACAAGCCATTCATACAAACCCTCGTTTGTCTTGAATGCTATTTTCCACTCGTCGCCTTCTCTCATGCGAATCTGGTGATATCCACTTTTCAAATCTATCTTTGAAAAGTACCTTGCTCCACTTAAGCAATCCATCAGATCATCCATTCTTGGAAATGGAAATCTGTATCTAATGGTTATCTTGTTGATTTCCCTTGAGTCAGTACACATCCTCCAGCATCTGTCTTTCTTCGTACTGAGTACTGTTGGAAAAGTACACGGGCTCAAACTCTCTCTGACCAATCCCTTGTCCAACAAATCCTGGACTTGTCTTTTGACCTCTTCATTTTCTTGCGGTGTCAACCTGTACGCGGCTTTATTCGGCAAACTAGATCCTAGTATGAGATCAATATGATGACTCACACTCCTCATCGGTAGCAACGAACAAGGTAATTCGTCCACTATAATGTCAGCGAACTCTTCCAGTAGTTCCTGAACCTCATCTGGTAAATCATCCACTCTTGTGCTAGTCAGAATAATCCTCGATTTCCTGACCACAAAGAATTGTGGATCTTCTTTCTTCTTAACCTCTGTAAGAAGTTCCTTCCCACTCATGAGAAGTATTGTGTTTCTTACTTCCGGCTTCACCTCTTTATCTTTTATTGGAAGCAACATATGTGTCCTCCCATTCTTCTCCAGGGTATATGTGTTCATTTGCCCGTCATGAACCACATTTATGTCATATTTCCATGGTCTACCCAACAATAGATGACATACATCCATGGGAATAACATCACAGAGTATTTTATCATTATACCCTCCTATTTTAAATTCAACCAAGCATTGTTTAGTAATAGTTACCTAGTGTCCTTTCTGTAGCCACAAAACTCTGTATGGGATTGGATGATCAGTCGTCTCCAGCTCCAAATTCTCTACCATCTCTGTAGATATGAGATTATCCATGCTACCACTGTCAACAATGACCTTGCATACCCTATCCTTAGTATTGCAAGTTGTCCTGAAAAGTATGGTCCTTTGGATTGAACTTTCCACCTCCTTCTCAGGTGTCAAAAGGACTTTACGCATCATGAGTGATCTTCCTGCTTCTGCATCTTCAGCCTCAACATCTCACCTCTACGCCTCGGTGATGTGAGCTTCTCCAATGTCCTTCTTTTTCTCTGGACACTTGTAAGACTTGTGCCCATTCTTCCCACATGTGAACCATGTGATTACTCCTCCTCTTCCTCTGCCTCTACCTCTAGTATGAGGAAAAGTATTGCCATCAGCATATCCTCAACTCTGTTTTGTATGTTTCCCTCTCTATTCAACATGTGGCCCTCTCTGTGAGGTTCCTCCTCTTTCAACTTTACCCTGAGGTTTCTTCCATTCCTCCTTGGGCTTCTAGTATTTGTCCTGGGCAACTGTTTTGCCTCTGGGCTGGTTCTTGCCTCGCCCTCACTGACCTTGCTTACAACTCATCTTCTCCTCAGCTTTCAGAGCCATTTGATAAGCATCCTCCACTATTTGGATGGTTACCATGCTCAATTCATCCTGAATGTCATATCTCAGACCATTCAGATACCTGGAAACCTTCTCATCATCGATGACATGCCTTGATGTTCAGTCGATAAAATTCCTCCCTGTATTTTTTCACTGTCATCATCTTCTGTCTCAGGTTCTACATCCTCCTGAACAGAGTAATTTGGTAGTCTCTTGGGATGAACTTTTCCTTCATCTTTGCAATCATTCAATCCCAACTCTTGATCTTCTGCTTGCCCTTGCAACATCTTTTAGCTTGTAGCTCATCCCACCATAATGCTGCATGTCCTTTAAAGCGTGTAACAACATGCTTGACCCTCTTATCCTCTTCAACATCTTCAAAATCGAAGTAGGTGTCCAGAGCTCTAATCCAATCTAGAAGCTCCTTTGCATCCAAGTTTCACTCGTAAAATGGAATATCCATTTTTTCCTTGGCACCCATCCTGGAAATGGCTTTGATCAAATGCTCGGTTGATGCATCTTCGGCTGCAACTTCCTCCTCTCGTTCAGCCTCAATCTCACTCTCGAAATCACTCAAATCCCCTACACTATCTGTGCGTCTTTGTGCTGTCTCCATATATTCGAGTCTTGCTCGGAGATCACGCATCTATCTCTCCATTTCTGGATTGACTACCTGCCTGCCTCTTCTTCGCACCTCCCTATCCTCTGGATCGGGTGATTGCCTTTCTCTTCTTGGCGGCATGGCAACTTCTTCTCTTCTCTGCTACAGAAAGAAAAGAAATATTTCGGCTCTAATACCAAACATGACGCAGCCACACCCGCAGGCACGCCCTCTCACACAAGATCTTCTTCCTCCTCGACCCGAAGAACTCTTGAAAGCTCTTCTATTTCCCTGTTGAGAAAATATTCACCCACAGATCTCTTCTCATGATTCCCCTCTCTTTACTTATTGGGGAATTGGAACTCATGACTTCATGAGTTCGCAGTCGACCTTTGGGTTTACGAATCCACGAAACTTGATACCTGGTCAATGTTGACTCTCCTCTTTACCTTGTCGAAACTTCTGCTCTATTGCGATTCCCAACTCACGATATAAAACTACTTGCCTTACCAACTTTCGATACCTGACACACCGAAAATCCGACGCATGTGCGAGCTATCTCCTCGACTCCCATCACTTCTATCCAAATATCGAAATTCACGGAATCGTGAATCCTAATGTCAATGGATTCAGGACTTACCTTTTCCCAATCCCCGATATGGTATGCCACCTGTCCTCCATTAAACCTGCTGTGGCCCACACAACTCTCCCATCAGAATATCACGTTTCACTATTCCAAACTACAAGAGCAACTTACCTCTGAAATCCCCAATGCCCAAACTCTGACTTACTCGAATCTTCTGACATGTGTCCAACTTGATGGATGGTTCTGGGCTTGTCAGGATATCGCGGATCACAATATCACAATTCTCGTTGCAACGACTTGGAGCTTCGACTCACGAATCCCTGATACACGATATCACTTGTAGATCTGATGACCCTCGTGGTCCTGATCAATGGCTCCGCCTCTCCTGAGCTTAGAACCCTTTGGACGTTCTCGCCATAAACTTCTTACACCTCCACAAGATCTAACGACCCTCGAAACTTCGTGAGTTCTCCTCGGAGAATTTCATCCCTCCACTCTTCCTGATGGAAATCTACAAAATGACTAAGTGTCTCTCAACAAGACTCATTGCTTGCTCGTAAACCTGCAACGCCCTTGCAACTTCAAGTCACAACTTGTCTGAGTTGTCCTTCGACGAACTTGCAGACCTATCCTTCCTGAGCTTTCCACAATTCCTCAGTCTCTTAGAAAGAGAGGACTCTTTGCATGCACTCCTTGTGGAAACCCTTCAATACGTCTAAGTGATGAAGTTACTCAACTCTACGCACACTTGCAGTAGCAGTCTCTCAACTCTCGCTCAGGTTCGAAATCCTGAACTTCACCTGGCCTACGCACTCCTTGCATGACACTGTGCCTAACTGCACCTTCAAGGAAATGAGAACAAAAGCTATCTCTAATTGAACCCTTCTGTCAATGCACTCCTTGTAGACAATTTGACTACACTCCTTCCAGGAATCCTCTGGCTCAAATAGAGAAACAATTGAAACTCATTTCTTCCTCCCTTCAGACTTCAATTCAACCATGAAATCATATACACAGCACATAAAAGCAAATGTATAACTGGAAGCAAACATTCATGAGCATAACATCAATACACAGAGAAATAACACAAAACCATGAATTTGAATCAAAGCTTTCTTCTATTAATTCAAATGTCTATACATGGGTGTTCTTTACACAATTTTCTATATGCTCTTTAACTTCTTCTCAATTCAATCTTGCTCAGGATAATGTTACAATGATACAATGAGGGTGTCTATATCCTGTTTCCCTCTTGCGCTCTAAAGCTATCAAATCTAGAATTAAATTCTTATCTACCAGCATTAACTATTTTAAATGTCATCTATCTACTAAAGGATGAGAGCTTAAAGGCTCAAGGTCCATTACAATATACAAGTGCGCCTCATTAAATTTTCACATTAATGTTCGCGCAACAGTTTCAAGGTGAAATCCAAAAAGAAATTTGCTAGCTTGTCTAGTTGTCCTCTGCTTCCGCGCTGGCTCGCTTGATGAATTGGCGATGCTCCTGCATCATAGATTTAGGTGTATGAGGTGTATTTCCTCTGCTTTGTAGCTTCTGATGTTTTGACATAGTGACCTACTGTGTTCCCGATTCCCATAAGGATTTCCTCCAGCCAAAACTCTTGCGGCAGAGAGTATAGTCTAATCTAGACAAGAGCCATAGTGAATTCCTCCTTGTCTGGACTAAATCTCTCCATCCAATAGCATAGGAATATCCCTATCAAGTTGTATAAGTACGACCCATTCTCAAAGATTATATCCTTATCTTCTAGATTGTACAAGATGATGGTGAAGAAATACTTTAAGTTGAGCTAAACCTCGTAGTCCCCTTTAGGGTTCCACCAGTGTTTTATCCATTGATTGAGGTCATGTTCAAATGGCCACAGTCCTATAAAATTACCTATGAGGGCATGCTCATGCATGAACTGTGTGTGTTCACCCACTCTTGCTGAGCTTATGAGATATCTTGGTGGTTTATCCGATTGCGGGATGCATTTTCCAGGCTCCCACCTGCAAGGTTCTTTTGGATGAGACGTTCCAGCTTCCAAATCCATTTCCTACCTGAGTCCTCATTCTCTGGTGAGGATATGGTCACAAGTTTTCACCGGTAGCTCGAAAGATGGTCGTTTTTCTCTTGTTCTGGTTCTATCGTTGGTCGTGACTTTGTTGTATGAGGGGGGTTTCCCCCCCTCTTCCGGATTCATTCTGATAGATCAAATTCGGGTATTGTTAGTGCCAGACCATAGCAAGTAGTAGGTTTCACGGCGGCTCATTCCATTCATCCAATTTGGTTTGCAGAGTAGTCACTTCAGAGTGTTAGGGTTTTGTCAAAAAAATATTTCAGACATTCTTAATCTTATTACGTTTGAGATATTATTATTAATTTCTCCCACAAAGAAATATTTTGGACATTACATTTGTGATTTCTTAGACTTTGATTCTAAAGCATGAGATTTCAAATGTGTGTTTATCCATTTGACTCAATTTCATCCTCTTTACATGCCAAATGATGCACTATGGTGCTCATTAATATAAATTTGGACTAAGACTTTTACAAACAACCTCATAGCACAAAAATAAGATCAACATTGAACTCCTCTCAGAAAAAAAATAAAAATGAGTATAAATTTTCCTATGTGTAGTCAATATACCTCGTGGAATCCATATTGAGACAATACCAAATTAGGATCCTCTTTTTGCATGAAAATCTATGCATCTGTACATCTTCAAGATTCATTCCAACCTTGGACTTTGTTCTTGTCTCAGGATCGGTGTTTTCTTCTTCCTCACACCCATAAATATTCCACGGGCACTTAAACTCCATCCAGAACTTTTGGTCGACATTAAATGTTTGTTACCTAGATTCCCAAAAAACTCACACTCTTAGCGCAATTGGTCAAGTTGTTGGCATATTATATATTGGTTTGCAAGGTCAAACCCCACCGACCACACAATATATAACGTTTTATTATATGGTGGTTTGATATACCCCATGAAATATGTCATATGGTTGATATATAGTTATAGCCCTACGGGAATATAGGTATGGTTACATAGAACTTCAAAAACAACATGGGTCGAGGGCTTGGGCCCTTGGCCCCTTTTTCTCCCAACTAAACCCTTTACCAAGATTAAAATCAACTACCACCATATATGGTTAAGTAACATTGTTATGGTGTGATGGTAAAAGGCTTTGGGTAAGGTATTGGGAGGTCACTAGTTCAATACTCTAGAATCCCAATAAAATTTTAATAAACATTAACCATAATGGGCCAATGAGGGATTTCCACATGGAAGTATCTTATTGTCTCCCCTGTGTTATAGAAATATTTTCCTCACCCTATGTAAAGTTGCTCAGAAGGCCTTTTTCCATTTCCCTAGGCAGACTTAAAGTCCCTTTTTGCAAATCCCAGAGTGAAAAACAATAATTTTCCACATGTATGTGCCATAACTACTATACAACATGTGTATACATAGGTTGCACCACTACAGCCTGCGTACATTAGTTTTTGTGTCCAAAATTAAAAAAATAGTGTTTGGTTTCCATGTCATGTCACAGGATCCATGATCCTTGGCCTTCCATATACTGGAAATGTTCTGACTCATCCCTTCAATTCCACTTGAAGCATATAAATGGGCCATATCCGAGCTATGGAAAAGAGGAGAAGAATTCAACTTTAAGAGAAAAGTTACTCTGGAGAAATTATTCACTTCATATTGAGTCTCCCTTTGTCCTTTTAAGAATCAAAACATTGTTCATCCTCCAATCTCTTCCCTACTTGATTAAGAACCTCATTGTATCTCTTATATGAGCTTGCCTTTGGTGGAGGTTTGAAGTAGTGGAGGTCCAACTGGAAGGGACTTAGTTTCTCGGTTCTGAATCATGCCGACATGGAAGTTTCTAATTCATTCACTTCTGTTGATTACATTTTAATAGAAATACTCTTTTCTCATCCAATTAATATCTTGCAAATATTTGAATTGTTATTCCATGAGCGTATTTGTTATGAATGTTGATGGATTATGCTATTGAATGTGCTAACTTTATATATTATCACCATAATCTTGTGTTTCTTTGTTTTTGAGGACAAGTTGTAGGTGTATTTCTTTGAGCCATGTGCTCAATGGTGGACTTCATAGAACATCTGGATGAGGTAGGCTCTGTATCTTATCTCATTAGCATATTTTCTTATATATCATATATGATATTAGAGTTGATTTATGTAGTCATTTCCATCTGTTGTGGTTTACCCCTAGCCATAGAGAGATTTTCCTCATAACACCCTGTGCCATGTGTCAATACACAATTGGTCCACTTGGACTATATGATTTCCCAGTCACCTACCAACTTGTCATGCCATGTCACCTAGCTGCCACATGTCTCCATATGAGGTCAACATGTTAGACTATATGATTGTATGATTGTGCCATGTGTCCCTCTTTATGTGGTGACATGTGTCACCTTTGACCCTATTGAATTTTTCCTTTCTTCCCTGGTTTGACATGAACTTTGATCTGCTATAACTATTTCATACAAATTCCATTTGAGGCATTTTTTGTGCCATTGAAAATATATCGTCGAGCTATACAGAATGATGTAGTTTTCGAGAGAATTCGAGATGGTAAAATTTTTAGTTTTTCTAGATCCTCCTAGACCTATGTGAGCATTATAGATCCTCCTGGATCTCTGTGAGAATTCCTGGATACTCCTGGATCACACCTTCCCATTGAAGAACTTTTTGTCCTCCAAAAGTATGAATATTTCAACAACTTAGTGATGATAAATCTTACTCACTCTTCCATGTTACTGTAATGCTCTCATCCAATAACTTATTGATGATGAATCTTCTTTACTCTTCCACCTTCTTGAATATTATCGAACTCAATATTCATCTTGGATCTTAGAATTTAGATATTATATTAGTACACTTTTGTCTGCTTATGAAATATGGCTTTGACTCTAGCCTCTCGCACTATCGCTAATATAGATATATCTCTAGTTCTCACTCATAGATTCATTTATAGCAAAATTATGCTCACTAAATCTCTGCAATATCCGAATATGAATCATGTACTCAACATCCACTCCCATCTCATTCTCTGCTAAAGATAGTCTATCTCAGCCAATATGAAACCAAGTCAAATTTTAATCTATGCCATTCCATTTTGGACTCTCTATTAATGTACTGTGGATGTATCTGTAGGAGTCTCTAAATGAATTCCTTGTCCATTTCTTCTCTCCTACCTTGAAAACAATTCTACCCATATTGTCTGAACTTCTTTTGCTCAAGGTATACATCTACATGAACATGACATAGTATTTTTAATATGATTATAGCATGCATCCTCTTACAAACAAGACTATTTTCACTTTACCATCTCTAAGAATATTTACATTACTTTGATGCTATTCTAGCTTTTGGTCTACATGCTCCAACTTCCTACATCCTTATGTTCCTTCACCTTTGGTTCTTCATAATAAAAATGTTGAGTTAGTGTTGGTGTTGCACATGGGTTGTAAGACCCTAGGTTCAGTTTATCTATGACCAACAAAACCCACCAGACATTGGCCCTTTCGGCATCACCTGCTTGCGCAGATGAAGTCTCACCCAAGGTATCTATTGGGATGACCTCCACCTCTTAGATGAGTGTGGCCTATGTTGTTGGAATATCCTCTACCCCTTGCATGGTCAACTTTCTAAGTTTATCCTCTACTTCAATCATTGTCTTCTTGACCTTAACCTACACCATGGACAGTTCTCCAATTACACTCACTACCTCTTTCTACAGTGGTCTCAGTCTCTATTGTAGGATCTTTTGTTGATCCCTCATTCTCTCCACTTCTACATATGTATGTCATTGAGACAAAAGGGATTACATATGATCCACTAGTGGTAGTGTAGCCACCCTTTCTACTCCTTGGTGCACATGTTCTTGTGCTTCTCTTAGCTTGGCCTCTATGGCTTTAATATCTAAGTCTTATATTAATTATGTCCACACCTACGCATTCTCCTCATAGAGTTTCGTGCATTCTCCCTCTATCTTATTAATGTTTACAACTGTCATGGTTTCCATTATTTCTCTACCTTTGCACACCTATAGTGGAATTATTGGCATGATTTGTATTTTCAAGTCCTCAATCTACTCACGAAAGCCCTTAATGACATCCCCTATTTTCAACACTTTCTCCTCCATGGTAGCTTTTACAACTAGGGGAACTTCTAGAATTTCCTTATATAACTTTTGGATTGTTTCTTGGGTCTTCTTCGTTATCCCTTCATCCTCATCCTTTTCCTCTAATGATTTGTTATCCCTCTCCTCTGCCTCATATTTATCCTTCATAACTTCTTCTACTCTACCTTAAACTTCCCTCTTTTGTTGAAGTGTTGTGTCATATTTCTCCTGTAATTGGGCTCTTTCATCCCTTATTCTTTCCATCTCTTTGTGTTATTTATCTCCTATGTTCCTCATTTCTTGCACCAATATTGCTTGCAAGTCCTGTAACCTTTGTATGGACATATTTGATACAACTATATTGAAATAGCCTAGTGCATTGAATTTCTCTTGTAACTCTCCCATTGGAAACTTCAACGCATCTGTCTCAATATGTAAGTCTCTATTACCCACTGTTAGTTGTGTCAAGGCCAATTGTTTTCTTTCTACTTCTCTCCTTAGCACCATGGATGGTCCTTCCTTGGTCCTCTTCTCTTTCGTGATGCTTGTTTCTTCCATCATCTCCTGGAGTAATCCCAACTAATCCTGCACTTTTTTTTGTTTCTCTTCTTTCTTCTTTGTTGCTTCCTCCCATATTTCTTCTGGGATATCTTGTATATGCTAACCAACTTTTTCCATATCATCATTAGTTAATATATGAAATGGGATCTCTCTCTGCGGTTTTTCCTTCTTGTCTACCCCTCCTGAGGGTCCTTTCCCGGTATCCTTCCTTTTTGTCCCTGCTTCTAGGACTAGTTGTTACGTCATTATTGTGGATGACCCAGGATGATCTCTTGTTCCATTGTTCTACTCATCATCATGATCCTCATCACTTTTTTTGTTCTCTTCTCCCTCATCTGAGTACCCTTTTTCTCGACTGGGATTTTCCAGTCTTCTTCCCAATCATTGACCATCAATCTCATGTCTTTTGTTTTCAACCTGTAACTTCTTGGAAACCATTAGCATGGTGGATCCTTCCTGGCCTGCATGTACATATGGTGCATGCCTTCTCTAAACTGCACAATATCTTTATATGTTGCTATTGTTTCGGTCGATATTTGTGGTGTGTGCCCAACTATATATGTGATATTTTTCAAGTACACAAAAATTGTGGTGTTACTATCATTTTGTTTTCTTTTAATGGTTATGTGCCATAAATTGGCATACCTCGTAGCAAGATTGTTTCTAGCTGATGTGTGCATTCGCTGGTAATATCCTAGTTCTTTCTACCCAACCAATGCAATAAATATCAACAACCATGTGTAATGGAATTCAGTGCCCTTTTCTTGGGCCTCTGTGCAATCTTGTAAAAATTGGTTGACTAAAAAGGTAGCCCGGTTCATCTAAACTCATTCTATACATTTATTTGTGGCTGCAATGACTAGAGTTGGTGCTTCATCTTTGTGATATTTTCACAACATCTTACAGGCCAATACATGTGTTGCAAACTTCACATTTTTATCATTGATTCTCTTAACATATAGACCCCTCTTTCCTCTAGATGTCTCAAATTTTTCCTTCACTAAATCTGAGAGTTCTCACTCTCCTACTTTATTAAACAAAATGGTGGGGTCCTCGCCAACCTTTGGAAGTCATTTTATTTATGCAATCAACATAATATCAATTGAAAATGGGGGGTCCAACCATAGTGTCCCCCCATGAACACATATTAACAATACCTTCATGCATGCATTAATTTTTGTAATCCATATAAAATGTGTAATTTCCAATAGGTTCAATATTCCTTCCGTCTTCAACCTTGATGCCCACTCTTGTGGCTAGAGCATGATTTCTCTTGTTTCTGGGATGCTCCTGGTGCGCAAATATTTCTCCTTGGCCAACTCATGGAATTTTTGTGCATTTTTTATGTCATGGTCCATAAAATTAAGGCTAGGAATCTTCCCCAACTTATCTTTTTCACTACTTACACCATCCAGAACTGGTGCACTAAAAAATGTGTACTTTCCATTGGCTAGTACATTAACATGTGGTGAATTGACCATGTGGTGGTAGTTAGTCTTTCTGAAATATTTCTAGTGGTGCTAAAGTTGAAGCTCCAACTACTTCCTCGACCTCTAGTGAAGCTACTGGTCACTTTGCCTATTTTCTCGTTGTTGCAGATGGTGCTCCAAGCTTTGGCGATGCCATTCCACTTTTGTGATGGATTCCTGGACTAGTCCTATGTCTCTTTACTAGTAGCAGTAGCTCGACTATGTTCTCAATTTCACTATGGTTCTCTCTGTTCACTCCCGCTTGTAAGAAATAATGACTTACCCTTCACGAACTTCTATTTTTTTGTGTCTTCATGCCAAATGTACATGTCTCATCCTACCTTAACTGTCATGTCCAATCCACCACCATGGTTGATGAGTTGTTAACTAAATGCTCCTTTATTACCAATTCTAACATTTGATTTTTCCCTTGTATTGTCGATTTCGTGATTTCTGGAAGATTTTACCATTTAGGACTATATGACATGTTTATGACATGTCACTCCCACTTCAAAGTCATCATTTTCATGCTTTAATTCTTTTAACGATCTTGTCATTTCCAAATTGTGCACTTGTTCTTCATTGTTTTATATTTTTTCTTCGAAGTTTGTCTCATTCATTCCCTCAGAAAGGGAATAGTTAGTTAGTCGGATCTAGAAGAGAGAAAGAAAGTGGGTAAGCTGGATTTAGTTAGACAATTGTCATAGTTCTATTCCAATGTGTGATGACCATTCCTTCTGTGCAATTTCTTATGCCTTAGTACTCAAACACTCTTTTTCTTTTTCCTATATCTAATTTTTATTTGATTTTCATCCGCTTTTCTACGTTTTATTTGATTTTCCTTATTTTCCTTGCTACTATGGTAGAACTACTATAATACATGGGTTTTGGTGCAACCAATATTACTGCACAGGATGTTGGTCATCTCTATAGAGATTCAATTGACTTCCATTCACCATTCCTCCAAATATTCCTCCATTCAAGGTTTCCAACCGCACAATACTTGTCTATGTTACATGCTCAATCACATAGGGTCCTAACCAATGCATTCTAAACTTTTATGGATGTTGCATAAACTTGTTGTCATAGAGTAGTACCAGATATCCTACTTGAAACATTTTCTTTTTGATGTGTCGATCATGCCGATATTTCTCTCTAGCCTTCTGAACCTGCTGATGAAAACCTATGACAAACCGATCTTCTTCAAGTTGTACCAACTGTGCCAATATCTCCTTTCACTAGTGTTTGATAGATCAATGATTGTTGCAATGCATAGGATAGGTATAATGAACTCCATTGTCATCATTGCCTCCTGCCCATAAACCAATCTGAAAATTGTATGAACTGTAAACTTCTTACTTGTAGTATTGTAATTCCACAATACTGCAGAAACTCTTAAGTCCCAATCTTCTTACCCTATATTAATTTTTTTTTTCAAGGAATTCTCTAAGTTCTTATTAAAATATTCCATTGTTCCATTGGCCTGAGGATGATATGGGGTACTATTTTGATGATGAATATGGAACTCCTTAGAAAGTGTTTCAATTGTCTTGTTTAGAAAGTGTGTGTCATGGTCACTCTGTAATATGCATGGACATCCAAACCTTGTTACTACATTCTCGAATAGAAAATGTGCAACAGTCTCCGCAGTACAATCTGTAACTAGTGCTCCTTCCACCCACCTTGTCAAATACTCTTTCACAATGATTATGTATCTAGCCCCTGATATTCTTACTTGTGGGTTTATTGTTCCTACAAATTATATGGATGACTTATCAAATGCTTCCAATGTAACCTGTGGATTCAAATTCATTTCATCCCTCCTAGATGTGTTTCCCATTCACTGGCATACATCGCATGACTGAATATACTCCTTTACATCTTTGTGAAGTTTATGCCACCAAAATCTTGCGAACAAAATATTTTGTGTAGTTTCTCTCTCTACATAATGTCCTCCTACAATATCGTCATGTTCTTCATCAAGTATCGTTGGTCTCTTGTTTTCCAACACACAACATCTCAATATTCCATATGCATCCAACTTCTATAAATTTCCTACAATCAACTGATAATCCAATGATTTCTCTACCAGTTGTTTCTTCTGCGCTATGGTCATCTCTAATGGAGCCATTCCCATACTTAGAAATGCTATGATGTCCAAGAAGTAATCATCCACCAAATTGACTGTAAATAGTTGTGCATCTAGGAATTTATCATCTATATTTCGTACGTCTTCTCTAGAAAATATGCATGATAGATGATATGGTCCTGCATTCAACTTCCCCATTTTCATTACAACCTCAAAGTCATATTCTTGAAATAATAATATCCATCTACATATTCTACCCCCCAACACTGGCTTGTTGACTAAATATTTTAATGTAGAGTGGTATGTATACATCTTAAAGTGAGACCCCGTGGCCAATTCTTCTCATTCCATGGTTGTATAATTCTTCTCAGCTATATAAAACATCCTACTTGCAAAATAAATTAGGTGATCTATGCCTCCTTTCCCTAGTTGGGATATTACTGTGCCCAAATCTATGGAAGATGCATATACATGTACATGGAACTGTTTGTTCTAATCCAAAAAGATCAAAATAGGTGCAGTTACCAGTTTTTGTTTCAAGGTGTCCAACCCCTTTTGACAGTGCTCAGTCCTTCTTCAGTAAAATTTCCATTCGTGTTGTGATCTGCACAAATCCTTTGATAAATTTCTTGTAATAACCTATGTGAACCAACATTTCCCTTATATTTATGACTGATGTAGGATGTTCTAACTCCAGAATTACTATGATCTTAGTTGGATCCACTAATAGTCCATGTTTGCACACTACATGTCCCAACATAATTCCAAATGGTGTGCAAAAAATACATTTCTTTAGGTTCAACGAAATATGACATTGTCTGCATCGATCCAAAATGAGTCTAAGGAATTATATATGATCCTTTAGTAGACTGAACACATTCCAGTCATCCAAGTATACTTCCAGGAACTTATGGATGAAATCCTTGAACATTGCAACTACTACTTTGGAAAACATTGTTGGAGCATTCTTTAGTCCAAAGGGAATGACTGTATATTGATAGCTCCCCCATTTTTTTCGTAAAAGTGGTCTTGTGTTGGTCTTCCTAGGCAATTTTTATATGATGGTACCCAGATAATCCATCTATGAAAGAATAAGTTTCTCGACCTCCTATGTTCTCTAGTACCTCATCTGTGAATGGTGTTGGAAATGGATCATGTAAGCATGAGTCATTCAACTTCCTTAGATAAAAACATATCTTAATTCATCCTGTCTTCTTGTCTTGCACCACCATTGGATTGATCCACTAAAATTATTCTACTAGTTCAATGATTCCTGTGTCCAACATCTTATATATTTCGGTCTTCACTTTCTCCTTGTACCTCATATTTAACATGTAAGGTCGTCGACACATTGGATTAGCACTTGGTTTCGATGGGATATTCAACTTTCCTAAGTCTCCTACTATTCCCTTCATATCTAAAAATGTTGTTGGGAATAGGTCCTGATATTCTCGCAGTAAATCTGCAATCTTATCAACTACCTCATCACTCCAATAATCTCTTATCTGTGAAAACTTGGGATTCTATGTCATCCCAATGTTTACCTTTCGCATCTTTATAGGTTGTGTATATGCGATGGATTCGAGTTCTGGCCCTTCTACTTCTCTTTCTCCTTTTGTATCAGGTACTTGTACATTCATGGGATCCTCATCATCATGCTCCTCCTTAGCTACCTTGTAGCACTCTAGTAGCTCATGGACAATCATCTTGGCTCTATGCGCATTACATACTGGAACCACCTCCGTCGTCCCTTCTTATAAGAAGATATTCATTCGGATAACTTGTAGAAATGCATCTATTGATGGAGATTCATGTTCGAATCTGAACATGACTCTGGACATCCAAATCATCTCTTCCCATCTTGTTGTCTCCCTGCGCATTTCCAATTCCAAATACCAGTTCTTCATAAATGTGTTTAGTGTGTGTATAAATATGTGCATCCATTATGTTTCTGGTAATGAAATCCATAAATCCTTACACTAATCAACATGATCCATTGGATCGTTCTTTCCCATGTACTTCTGCACAATATTTTCTCCCTCATAGCCAAACCTTATTTGCATTATTTTGTTGCACTATGACCAATTTTTCATTCCCTCTTTGTTTGTAGCCCACCATCTAGTTGGAGTCACTTTCAAGACAACATATAGTGATAACACCCTTTGTTGTTTAGGTACCTGCAATTCAAATTCCTTTACAAACATGCTTATATTAGTTAATCCATCATACATGGGTGGATCACACAACTCTATTCGAACCCAGCGCAAGAATCGAGTTATGTGTACACATCATCTAGTTGATACCTCATTGTAGTGACCATCATTTAATTTAAACTACCATGAATTAAAACAGAGCAGAAATTTTGAAATTCACTCAATTTTTGCATAATAAATCTGATAATACAATAAATAAAATTTATTAACAATTTCATTCTAAAGATTCATAACTAACCTTAATCTGATGCTACCTCCTTAGCTTGAATCTGCTCTTCCGCTGCTCTTCCGCCGCTTGCTCCTGAAGACACCCCAAAACCAGCCACCCTACCGACCAGTACGCCTGGCCCTAGGACATCGATGGACGTCCTAGCCCTTCGAGCCCAAAACCCCTCAGCCCCGGTGCACTGTAAATCCCACTGTCAAATTTCACTCTGTCCCCCAATACTCCCCAATACTCCCTAGTTCTCTCCTCCCCGTCCAATGCATGAAAAAAAATGAAAAATCCCCTTCCTCCTCCTTCTCCGCCTCCCTTATCCCTCCTTCACCGCCCTCGCACATTCATTTCCCCCACCAAACTCTTTTATTACTCTTATCCCCTTTGTAATTGCCTTATCCATCATTTATTCCTTATTTATTATCTTATCCTTTACTTAAATGTTCCTTTTTACGTATGGGTTACGTTTCCCCCTATGGGATACGTAACCCCCCTTTAATCATTACATTATATTTTCCCCCCTTTGTTCAACACTTGATTAATCAATTAATTAATTACTAAACAAATTAATCATTAACCAATAATTTAATACTTAATCATTTAATGACTCACTTAATAATTAATCATACATTAACCCTTAATCAAAGAGTTAATCATACTTAAGCTAATCATAGTAAAAAAATAATAATTAATTAACAGCATATAATTAATTAAGGTTATATAATAATTAATTATAATTAGCTAATCTTTAGGATTATTTATGAAATTATTCATATTAATAAGAAAAGGGTCATTACACTCATGCATCCTCTATTGCCAATGCTCTATATCTACTTCTAAATCTGATGCAAACGAACTAATGCTTATCTAAATCAATGCACCATTCAATGTCAAGTTGAAATAATACTCCATCCATGTAGTCATGTTATATAAATTGTCAATGTAATTCCCTCTTGTTGGCTCTATGTATCTTTTTTCTTCTGATGGGTCCAAGGGTGCAGTAACATTAAAATCTCCAACTTTAAATATCATCTCCCTCCTCTTCAAGTTGATGATTTCTTGGTTATCAAAATCCCATTCCAGTCCCATCGGTGTTGGATATGGTTGACTCTTGACCAAAATCTCAATCATTTCAAATTCTTCCATGCTATGCACCCCATCTATGTTCATAGGTACTCTTGTCAAACGACCAATTGGTACTATTTTGTGCTTATTTGTGAGACTTAATTGAACATGAGACCATACTAACTTAGGTTTTTCCATTAACTCACATGTCTACTTAGGTGAAACATTCTCATCATATCCCAAGTCTAAGATAAAATTATCCACATTGTACTCCCCAATTTGCTCATTGAATCTAAATTCTTCATTGGTTCTCTTTATGTGTAATACCTTGTTTAACATCCTTTGTGCGATAGGATGTTCCCTTCCTCATGTGTAGTGATAAATCATGTCATACAGTGTACTCAACGCATTTTCATCCTACATTATCTCTACACAACTCGTCAATAATTATGTTAACATGCTTACCTTTCTAGTTGTCTTCTCTGGCATAGCATGATATTCTACATGAGGCGTAGATTATGTTAATGATCCCCAATACTGTCCAGGTACTTATTTTCTCACTTTTTGATATGTCTCCTTTTCTTGATGAGGATCAAAATTTGGCATAGGCCCTACTGACTTCCTTATCCATTTCTAAGTCTTCTTTCCTTCATTTGTCATATCGTCCACTGTTCTAGCTCCTTTGTGTGTAACAACCACTGTTCATGGTCCTTCATTCTATTTTTCAGTTGATATCTTCTACACATTATGGTTTTGATTCTGGTTCTAGTTACCCTTGGCCTACCATTTCGCAACTAGTTGAGGACAATATTGTGTCGCATGATCCAATGCTTTGTAGTATGTGCACATTGTAGATGGATTATGATAGTATCATGCCAAGTTCCCAGGTTGATCACAGTTATAACATATAATTGGTCCTCTTCCTCCTCTACCAAAATTTTCTTTGTCTCGACCTCTACCAAATTTTCTTCTGTTCCCTTGATTGAAAACTCTTTTATTGTTATATTTTGAACCACCCACTTCCATTGCAACATTATCCTCCTAAATAGTGTACATATTTGAAGTTCATTCCCTCATCAAGTAGAATGCACAATAGTCCTTTTCCTCATGTCCCACTGATTTGCAAAATTTGTATAGCAAGTTTTGTCGGGTACTCTGATATTTCTGTAGTAATGGACACTCCATTAGGTGATGGCCACATTTTTTACAGATCTTACAATATACCCCTCCTAGTAATGGATTCGACACTCTAGATGCCATATATTCCTTCTTTCTTTGATATGTCTCCTTTAGATTTAGCCATAGATCCTTGGTGGAACTTCATTGTCCCATGCTCTCTTTGATAGGTCTTGAGAGTCCACTAAGAATAGTCGTGATAGCCAATGCATCATTCTTCTTTCCTTCCCTTTGAGCTACAAACTTTGACTTTTTATTCAATGGAACTGATCCACCAATGGCTGCCTTCCAAATAGGTGCTCCCATTGTCTTCAAATATAATCTCATCTCTATTCTCCAAGTAGAATAGTCTTCCTCATCAAGGATTGGAACTTCATCATCCATTTTTGTGTCTATGGATTTCCTTCAATCTTGTTAAGGCTTTTAGTGAAGGCCTGCTCTGATACCAATTGTTGGACACACCTACCACGCTTAGAGGGGGGGTGAATGAGTGTGGTTCTCTTTTTCCAAAACTTTCCTCTTTACATAAAACTCCTTAGTTAACATTCAACATTTATTCATTACTCATTGTTGTCATTTATAACCAGTTAGATGTGAACATCTATCAACAACATATCTCAACAATATATAATCAACAATTCATCATCACAAGGAACACAAATGACACAAGATGTATGTACAATTTTTCTTTTTATTATGGACAACAATCCAGGGGTTTATCAACAACTAAATAGAGTACAATTCTACAAGAGCACCAAATCTATAATGCAAGACTCGTATTACACCCTCAGCACCAATTGAGATGAGGCAACAATCCTCAATAGATATCAATCTATCAACAGGTATGTGACCTGTCAGTAGTGCAGCCTACGCGTGCATGCGATTTGGCTCACTGTAGCACGTGTATGCACACATCCAGTGTATACAACAACTTGTGTATACCTTATGAGTTGTTTAGGGTTTATCCTTCAATATCAACTCAGATCATTTGCAACCAATATATCATTTTTTTCTATCTCTGACTGTCCAATCTGACCACTAGCTAGTCACAACATCTCCAAGCTCTCCAATAGCTTTCTCATTCTCCACAATAGATCAATATGAATGCTATCTCAAACATGTATAAGCATCTAGTATACCATAGCAATAGTGTTACCATTGAATCACAAGAGTACTGATCACTCCATCAACCAAATCAACCAAATTGAACCACATCATAGAAGTCATACCAAGAATGCCCTAAGCATTCCCGTCACATCAAACAATAGTATTCATAAAGACAGTAATGTAATCATACCAGTGTATCAGCGATAGATCTGAGGACATAGAATGTAGATCTGGAACCTAGCTAATCATCAAAGATCTTGGCACCAGCTCAAATACAAGTCTTCACCATTCTATCCACCATATGCTCCCTGTCCTCATACAACCCGTGTACATACTCACCCTATACACAGCCATCCCATGTATACCTCAATGTATATGCACCCTATACACAGACAACCCATGTATGCATTGGAAACTAGGTTTTCTAAAGTTTTGAGAATTTTTACATCAAGATCTCCGATATTTCTGAACCTTTGATGCATCCATGAGATCCTTCTCTTGATCTCTTCCTCAGAATAAATCTTTAATCATGCTCAAGAGATCCACACCAATAGTAATATCTCCATCAATACTCCAAAAGACATTCTCACAAGAAGCTCTCCATGGATCCACAAAAAGGATGAACTACAAGAGACCATAGCTATCTTATTTATACTTTCGTCCTCTAGGTCACTTAACCCATTTTCCTTATTTTAGGGTTCACCACTTTCCATAAATAGAAATTTCTCCAATATTTTATCATTTAAATATTCCTTCTTGATTTTGTCACTTCTTTATCATTTAAATAATTATTTCTTCTTTTAGGTCACTTTGACTTCTTTGACCTTGGGGGCTTCAAGTCTTCATATGGGTGTCCTCCAACTTCATAAGGCCATAACTCTCAAACCGTGAGGATTTATGTGACATTCCACATACCACCGGAAATGGCATGACAAGCCCTATCCATATAGGATAGTTTCACCAACAACTTCATTGATCTTCATCTCATTATTCCACATATAAGCATGGGTCCTCCAACCATTCTTCTAGGAGAACTTAATCCACAAAGTGTCTTCCCGTGAGGGCTTTCACCATAAGGGTACCACTTTTGAGTTCATCCATTTGTGCACCTTATCAATCATGATAAGACAATAATGAGTCATGTTTTCATCAAACAAACTATGAATCATCATGTATGAATGAAAACTCATTGATCCATCTTCATCTATGCATCATATCAATGATCCATCTTTATCAATTGGTTTCCACTTTGACATCTATCATTATCATCAAGGATAATACGTATACATTGTTCATCAATAATCAATCAATCAATTACTTGATGTCAATCAATCACATCAATCAATCAAACCATTTGCATCAATGACACATGATCCAACAATCTCCCAAATAATCAAACCATTGGCATCATTGACAACATGATCCAACAACAATAAAATCCAAAATTCAAAACTAAATTAAGCTTATATGTATGAAACTCCACATAATAAAATTAAAACTTTTGATTTAAATTAAAATTAAACCAAAACTTAAAAGGAACCACATAGGGAGGAAAGGCCCATGCAGTGGAGGAGGAGCGGAGATGGGCAGCGTGCACGTAGTGGAGGAGAGGTGATGGTGTGTGAAGGGGAGCAAGGAGTTTTGGTGGAGGGGAGGAGGAGTGTAGGGAAGGGGAAGAGGGAAGGGTTGGGCGCAAGAGTGGAGAGGAATTGGGATATGGGAAGTTTTGGGATTGGTGCACGCACGAAGGTGGAAGCCGAGGGGAGGAGTGGTGGTTTTGGTGATTTGCACATAGACGTCGTGGGTTGCGTGGAGAGGAGGGAGGAGGTTGGGAGAGGGCCGAGAAGAGGAGAGGAGATGGGGTGAGATGTTGGGGTGGTGATTTTTCATGCAGAGAGGGAGAATGGATGGAGTCCGATGTGGTGGATAGTGCAGAGGTGTAGGTGGTGAGGGGGTGGTGGCTAGTAGGTCTGTGTGTGGAAATGAGAGGAGTGGAGGGTGGACGGAGGAATATACAGGGATTTGGGGGTGTGCATGGGAATGGAGGGACGAGAGGGAGAGAGCAGTGGTGGTGTGTTGTGGTATGCGTAGAGGGAGGGCCGAGCTAGAGAAGGTGAAGCAACACTTGGTGGTGGTGGCACCCGGGTGGTGGATGGGTGGCCAACCACCACCAAATAATTATTTTCATTTTTTTTTTTTGAAAAAGAAGTTTTTTCCCATAGTTTAGGAATAGGAGGTCAAGGGTTCAAACCCCCTCCCTTCCTATTCAATTTCTGAGTCATTTCTTGGAAACTCTGAGCAAATGAAAAGGGAGGCGGTTGGGGTTCAAAGCTCAAGGCCTACACATGGCCATGCACAGGCCTACAATTTCATCCCAACTTAGAGATTTTAAAAATCTAAAGGGTCCATGGAGGCTCGGGCCTGGTGCCCAAGAGGGGCTCGAATCCCCTCCCCTTTGCATCTTTTCCACACACAAAATTAATTGATTTCAAAAACCAGAAAACCTGAACCAAAAAACATGACATGAAATCTGAACCAGTACTGAGACAAACATCTCGAAGGCAGAAATAAAACTCTTCTAATCACACATTTCACCACATATAGCAAGCCTTTTTCCATTGAAATGGGACTAAATGGGGGTTTACCTGGCTCAATGTCAGAATACTGTTACATGGTGTTGGCTAGCTGCCCAATGCAGAGATACCCCTGCTACCAAGAGACCTCCTTCTACTGCCATGGAAGCCTGTTGTAGAGCTCCCCCTCCCCTTGTCCAAAATGCCAAAATGGCTTTAGATAGGGGAGAGGGGGGGTTTTATATTTTCCAATTTAAAAAAAAAAAACTAATTTCCCAAAAATTGTATGAGGAGGATGCATGTCTTCTTCTCCATTTTCCATAATTTTTGAATTTTTTTTATAAATTTTTCCAATTATTTTTTAATATTCCTTGAAAACTATGCAAGTCAAAGTTTGACTTTGACTTTGAATTTATCCTTGTTGTTGTTGACTTAGCCCCAAAAAGTTGCCAGGTGAGACAGAGTTGGAATTGGACATAGATCACATCGTTGGAAAGGTATTGACGGGACCATCAATAATCTACCATCACCAATCTAAAATAATTCCATATCAACCCTCAATTTCATCTCAGAATAGTTGTTGGCCCCAAAATCCCTGACTTGCTGGTGGGCTCACATGACACCCAATCTTGCGAAAGGTGCCAAATCACCATACAATATCCAATCGAGGAAAATGAGGTACCATCGGAAAGGTATCGATGATTAATTTGATGATGTGGGCATATATTTGTGTGATGGGGCCATTAATGTTTGTTTTATCTATCATGAAACCCTGCCATGCGAGCTAGTTGTCCCCCTTTGCCCGAAATAATTGACCAACTTGTGACATCTCTAAACGGGCCATCTGAGTTCAGAATGAGGAAAATGATGATCCTTTGGAAAGGTATATGATTCTATTACATCATGAAATCATTGAATCCATTATTTTAAACTCTTTATGAACACGTTTTAAACCACGAAGCACTACAACCAATTTGGTGTACGAAATTGGTCATGAACTTGTGAAAGATCGTTCTTACCAACCGAGGGTTGAAACCAAGCATGGGATATACCATTGGAAAGGTATAACACTTCCCTACACCATTTATGGGTTTTATTTTCCTTTTGAAACAATAACATAAACAAAATCATACCAGGAAGTCACATCTATTGGTTTTGGCCATTCAGGTGATGCTAACTTTGCATCCTCCGTACAGGGTCATACAGACTCGGAATTAGGATCATGATAGCATGTTGAAAATATTGTCCTAATCCCTACAACATGGAAGAATTGTATTTCCTAAATTGTGACTATATTTCATCTTATCCTTTGCAAAATAACCTCGTCCCCAAGGGACCCTCCTAGTGATCAGCGAAGGGGACCAACATTAAAATTCTTGTAAACTGCATGCTTAGCTCATGAAACCTGAATTGAACAGTCTTGACATGAGGAAGAAATGATGTGGGAGGGTTCACAACCCTCTTAAGGTATCCAAATGATACTCTTTCAAGGGTAGAGGCCATAGTAACTATGACCTCCGTCGCTGTCTTGGATTGGAACCATAGCACCAAGGGACGTTTGTGGAGCAATGACTGTGTAAAACACCATGTTTAGCCTACAATATATTTTTGGGTCAACATTCTTGGTGCCGAAGGGGAAAATCCTTCCAAAGTATGTAGAACAATGTGATCACCCATGTGGCAGGCAAGAATAATCGGTGGAAATTTATACTTTGAAAGTGACCGATGTGGGTGAGGGGGGGCATTCAACTATAGTATAAGGACCATTTTTCACATTAGGGATAATAGAAGAATGAAAGTCGTATAGTAAAGATATACATCTGAATTTATACTGAGATTCACATAACATAGAATAATGGGAATAATGACCCAAGTTTTGCTGAGCAATGTGGCCCAAGTGACACGGGTCCCTCACCCAGATTATGGTTTAAATACAAAAATCAAGTCTTAAGTTGATCCTTGGATCAACACAAAGTCTCATGCATGCCTTCGATTCTCGACATACAAACAAGCAAATGGGGATTTTTTGAAATCAACAACCCACTGGAGGAAAACTATCAAGCAAACCAATCAAACAAGGGAGTAAGGAAATATAAAAAACCTTTGGCAATAGGTTCTGAAATATCAAGCACTCACAAGTGATGGAACTTTGTAGGGAAAAACAATCATTTCTTGGAAAAAATAAGATTGTAAGTGGTCAGGAAAAGTGCAGTTGCAATCACATAGTTATGTAATCCATCATGCCATCATGGTTTTCATATTCACCACAGAATGATATGTTACCTCCTTAGACTTTCCCTACTGAATTTGATTAAATAACAATCAGGTTTATTGACATTTAATATGACATTAATATAGAGTTTCCTAAAATTCCAAGTATGATAAAAGGGATCCTAGGAGCTCATTCTTTTCAAATAGCCATCCAACAATAAGAACAATACCCTTCCCATTGAACACCAGACAAACCAAAAAGAAGACAACCTACAACATTAAAATGAAAAATACCAAAACCAAGGGAAAAATAAAAGAGGGGATTATACTCCAAAATTGAAACCAAACAAGGAAGAAGACTCAAAACTGAAACCAAGTAGGAAAAAAGGCTCAAGAATGAAACTAAGGGGATATATACAAACATGAAAAGGCAACATCAAATATATACAAGAAGGAAAATTAGCAACAATGAATACATACAAATAAAAAAAGAACAAATGGTGACTTATGTACAAGATGATGAGGCCTCTCGGGAGTAAAATAACTTTAGGTGACGACCATTCATAGGGAATTGAAGTGGTTCACCATCCAAGGTTTTTAATCTGAAATCATTTGTCCCTAATACCTCATAGATTGTGTAAGGACCCAACCATAAAGAATCAAACTTGTGAGGTTTGTATGGGGCCTCTTGTGATTTGTCCCACAGTAATACATCATCTCTTACTTTGTAATTTACCATTGTGGCTCTTTTATCGAAGGAACGTTTAACAATGTCTTGATTCTTTTGGAGGTGTTGGAATGTGTCATTTCTAACCTATTCTAGTTCAACAAGTGTTTCTAAACGATGTTGTAATGGTTGGAAATCATCTTCTGCCTCAGCAATAGCCAACCTCAAGGATGAAATTTGTAAGTGAACAGGCATGACAAAAGGGGCTCCATACACCAGAGTGTAAGGAATTTGACTCGTTTCTATCTTAGGGGTTATATGATTAGCCCATAAATCACAGTTTAGATTTGTGTGCCAATCATGCTTGTTATCCTTGACTACCCTCTTAAAGATCTGAATCAGATTTGGATTTGTTGATTCAACCAATCCATTACCTTGGGGGTAATAGTTGGAAGATCAAAAAATTTGGATGGCATATGTAACACCAAGGTGGAGCATGAAATCAAACACGAAAGATGATCCATTATCAGTTAATATCTCGGCAGGGGTTCCAAAACGGGATAAAATGTTACATTCAACGAATTGTACCACCTATTGACTTGTAGCATTCCTAAGAGTGATTGCTTCATCCCACTTTGTAAAGTAGTCTATAGCTGTTAAGATGAATACATGACCAATGCTGGAAGGTGGTGAAACTGACCCAATAAAGTCCATGCCCCATCTCGCGAAAGGGACTTGGACTTCAATAGGCCTAAGAGGCAAGGCAACTAACCTTTTCTTCCCAGTAAAGCATTGGCAAGCTTTGCATTTTCAAACTAGTAAATGGGCATCTTTGTGGAGTGAAGGCCAAAAGTAACCTACATGTAAAACTTTTGCTGCAGTGGTTTTGGATGAAAAGTGACCTCCATAAACCCCAAAATGGCATTTTTCAAGTGCCATTTGGGCTTGGTTAGGATTCAAGCATCGTGACAAAACCCCATGAAGGTTTCTTCGATAAAGGATTTGGTCTTGTAAAACATATCGGACAACTTGTAAATGAAGTGTTCGCTTGGATTTAGTATCCATGTCCGATGGGCACACATCATTGATTAGGAAATATAAGATAGGTCCGTACCATGGTTGTGAGGATAACTCAGTTTCATTAACTAGTTCTTTGAGAGAAATCAAGTCATCTACTTGAGGTGGTTCAGCTATGACCGAGGGATGGGATTAGGTTAGAAATTAATCCAAACCTCTCCCCCTTATGGTTTTCATCTGTTTAATGTCCAAGTCATACTTTGTTAAGAACCAAATATCAATATAGCATAGAAAAACCTCAGAAAAAGTACTCAACACCTTGAAAAAGAGATAATTTCAGATAATAAGACTCTTCGAGGGGGCAACCTCCTTTTAC
>JZKD02S1720909.1:1602654-1617888 GCA_000966675.3 Picea glauca
AAATGATGGTCATTCATGGCTTTTTATAGCCAAGCTTTGAGCTATTATGCAACCCCTTTTGAATGTGAAAAGAGGCCCTTTAGGGCATACTTAGGTCTTTGACCAGCCTCCCCACACAGATTGAGCTCGGATTTGATGTCAAATCGACTTGGGAGCCGATCCAATAGTGGTTGGGAGGCCGACCAGCTTCATAAATGTGCCGTTTGGCAGGCGCACGGGTTTTGCACCCCACAGCCACGCATATGCGCCCTATGTACGAAGATATGGCGCACATGCGCTGGTTTTCCATGGGCGCGATGCGCTTTTGAAATTTTTTAGCCAATTTTGTATAGTTTTGGCCCTTTTGTTGTGCTGTGGGGTTAATCCTTGTTCCATGAATGACTGTTTTTCTGTGCTGATAATGCGGAGTTCTTGTCACCCTGTGCGGACGAAATTTCAGTGATAACAAGGAGAGGGGGTGAGGTGTTGGGGTGGAGATTTTACATGCAGAGCAAGAGAATGGATGGAGGCTGAGGTGGTGGATGTGGTGAGGGGGTAGTGGTTGGTGGGTCTATGAGCAAAAATGGGAGGAGTGGAGGGTGGAGGGAGTAAGATACAGGGGTTTGGGGGTGTGCATGGGAATGGAGGGCCGAGATAGAGAGAGCAGTGGTGGAGTGTTGTGGTATGAATAGAGGGAAGGCTGATATGGATAAGGTGAAGAAACAATTGGTGGTGGTGGCGTCCGGGTGGTGGATTTGTGGCCCACAGCCACAAAATAATTGTTTTCAATTTTTTTTTGACAAAGTCAATTTTCCCCATAGTTTAGGAACAAGAAGTCATGGGTTCAAACCCCCTCCCTTCCTATTCAATTTCTAGGTCATTTTTGGGAAACTCTGAGAAAACAAAAAGGGAGGGGGCTGTGGTTCAAAGTGTTACAAGGAAATCCCCCTGCAGACAAGTGAATCCCCTCTTTTGCTCTAGACTCCTAAGACCAAGACAAAAAGGTGCTAACGTTGATCACTGACATCCCTTTAAACCTAGCTAAACTAATGTATAGAAAAGAGGAAGAAGGTGTACCATTTTATTATGTTTGTCCTCACCCAATCCCGAGTTGAGCTTTGATCTCCAAGCTCTTCGACAAGTCCTGCAATCCAATCAATGTCAAAACATGCTTCCTATTATACTATGATTAGCTTGAAACCAGATCTATCTATGAAAGACAAGTTCATGTTGATAAAGATAATCTTGAAGGAAACATGAAAAACACATATATATTAATGAAAACAAAGCAAAGTGCTTACAGTTGTAGATGCATATGCAACATCCTAACCAAGCTCTCTTTGTCCAAACCCTTTGCTCAAATGATCCACAAGTAGAATGCCTATGCTTCATTGATTATCTTCCTTATGAGATTATATGTTTGATGCTTTCAATGTATCCTTCTTTCACCATGAGGAGGCCTCCTTATATAAGCTTGGAGAGGCCCAACCATCTTAGATATTCTTGGGATAGGTTGAATATATTTCTCCTTCAGTTGTGGATGCTCCCTAAGATCAAACCTTGACCTCAGATTTGAATCAAACCAACTTCAGAGATGTAGGGTATTTTTCCCTAATTTTTCTCAACAGCCTAATATTTTCTCAAACAGGCTAGAACTCCCCCAAAAGGGTACACAGATCATTGGAACGCTCCCTCAAAGAAGGGAAAGGATCACTAGAACTCCCTGACAGTGGGTAGGGGAGTACTTCCCTCCAAAAATGATTTTTGAGTGGTCTTTTCTATGGTAAAGGCTTTGTACTCCTTGTCAAATGATTTCTCCTTCTTAAACCAATATTTGAAGGTGTCTTAAGTGTCCTTATGATGTCATTAGAGACATGACATAGGAAAGATGACACTATGATTTTTGTGACACTTGGGAACAAAATGAAACACTTGTAATGATGACAATAGGTCATTATTGAAGTGAGTAATTTTTATGTGTAATAGATTCCCAATCAAAGTGCGAAGTTAGAAGATGAAAAATGATGACGGAAGTACTTTGTATACTTTTTTGAGTAAGGGTATGGAATCACAAAAGTTGATAGAATCTACACACAACCGTCAAACAAATATTATGATATGTTTCAAACCTAAGGCAGGCATACCTATGCTTGAGTGATAAATACTTTTATGGTATGAATGCCATAAGATACACTACGGATCCATAATTATATTGAAAAAAAGGTATAGCCACTGAAGATACAATGTGGATCTATACTTCCATGACATAGACTGATCGTAGCCATGAAAAATACATAGTGGATCTACGAGACGACAATACATAGCCACAAACCAATACAAAGTGAATCTATGTGACAATATATGTGTCAATGTTCAAGAGAAACTTTGTTGCAACCTCAGTAAAGTATATATCAGAGTTATCACTCAACCTAGGGTCTTCTTATCGATCCTGATTTTAGTACAGATATAACCATGTGAATAGATGTCCTGAGGTTGAACATGGAAGAAACCACTTGATTACCAATCAATGAGGTAAGATGTTAACAAGTGCGATGGAAATCACCATTGATGTTAATGATTCCCAAGGTACCCTAGTACATTCCAGTGAATGTGAATAAATGAGTTGAATTTAAACATCTGTGGAATCATCCAATCATAGGTAAATTATGTAAACCCACTTTTGGACATGAGGAGGCTTGCCAATGAGGCATGAAGGTCCTAAGGTACTCACTAGTTTCTAAGTCTAGTTCCCTGATAGGGTGTTGAAGTCGACAGGAATGGACTCGTTGAAGGAGGGCCTTGATGTACCCCTCATCAACAACACGAAACTAACATAGAGATGTAAATTGGTGGATCAAATGAACATGGACTGACATGGGTATTGAAATAGGAAATTTGTGATGGTTGACTCTTTGAGGTAGATACTTCCCTTGAACACTGAGGCACAACATCAGAAACATGACATGGACCAAAACACGATAATGCAGCCGATACTGTGACTTTCGTCGCATGACCCAAAGGAGTAAGAAAATTCAGAGGATTGGTTCAGTGCAAAGGTTTAGAGGATTAAAATTCATGCAAAGTGTCATGTTCAAGGGTGACCGTAAGAGTGATTGGTGATGTTATCAAAAAACTTCTTGTCTTGCTTCCTTCAAAATCCCCCCCCCATCTAGATAGACGAGTACCTCTTTTTAATTTAACGAGCTCAAGGAGGGTAACACATGCTTGATATAACTCACCTTTGGTAAGTTCCTCTTCCTTTTTTTAACAAACTAGAAGAAGTAAGGGTTCAGTCCCATATGGGCCCTTCAATGTATGATTGTTTAATGAGTCCAGAGAAGGTAAAATCGGTGGTTTTTTATGTTTAGAGAGTCTAAAAAGAACTTAAAGAGGAATCTGGTGTTGTCCTTTTTTGTAATGTTATTGTTGTGAGGTCGAAAAAGAGATAAATTATCACTCAAAATATGCACTTTCAAACCTTTTAATGAGTGGGAAAGGAAGCAAGATCACTCGACGATCTTTTCATGTTTGGAGAGTCTGAAAAGAGCTTAAATATGACTCAAGAGGGTTCCTTTTTCGTATAATATTTACAAGTCTGAAAAAGTGATAAAAGTCTACTCGGTTACATTCTCATGTTTTTTCAAGAGTGAGAAAGAACAAAGACTAAGCTCAGTATTGGTTTCATTTTTACACAAGCTTGAAACAAAATTAAACTTATGCTTGTAAATTCCCAATGTAATTTCCAAAGGGATACCCATGGATGGTTGGTACTCTGCCCCCAAATTGAAAAGATAGAAGAATAACTCCAGAATGATAATCAAAGGTTGGAGACATGCCCCCCAAAGCTTCAATTCATTCCATGACTTTGAGGTTGTCACCAATTTTTGTACTAGATGGAGAAAAAGGATAAGGGTGGATGAAATGAAGGTTAAAAAATGAGACCTATCGAAAGACTCGACTCGAAGGGAGAGGTGACTGTTTCATTTTTTAACAATCTTGACACAGGAAAATAACTATGCTCAAGGCTCAAGGTTCAATCCCCAGATTTTTGTTTCATTTTTTAATGATCTTTCCACAGAGAAGCAAAACTATGCTCGTGGCATCTATTTCATTTTTTAACGAGCTTGCTACAGAGAGGAAAGGGATTTTTCCCTGATTTTACTCAACAACCTAATATTTTCACAAACTGGTCATTGCTCCCCCAAAATGGTGCACAGAGTGTTGGAATGCATCCCCAAATAAGGGCAAGGAGCACTAGCACTCCCTGACAGTGGGTAGGGGAGTGCTACCCTCCAAAATTGATTTTTGAGTGGTATGTTCCATGGTAAATGTTTTGTACTCCTTGTCAAATTATTTATCCTTCTTAAACCATTCTTTGAAGGTGTCTTAAGTGTCCTTATGATTTTTATAGAGACACAACATAGGTAAGATGAAAGTATGATGTTTGTGACACTTGCTGACAAAATGCGACACTTGCGACACTTGTAATGACGATAATAGGCCATTATTGAAGTGAGTAATTTTGATGTGTAACACAAAGCCCAGGGCCTACACATGGCCATGCACAAGCCTGCAATTTCATCCCAACTCAAATATTTTAAATATCTAAAGGGGCCATGGAGGTTTGGGCCTAGTTCCCAAGAGGGGTTCGAATCCCCTCCCCTTTGCATCTTTTTCACACACAAAATTAATTGATTTAAACAAAAAGAAAACATGAACTAGCAAACATGACATGAAGTATGAACTAGTACTGAGACAAACATCCTAAAGGCATAAATAACACTCTTCTATGCACAGATTTCATCACACCCAATAAGATTTTTTCCATTGAAATGGGACTGAATAGGGGTTTACCTGGCTCAATGTCTGAAGAATGTTGCATGGTGTTAGTTGGTTGCCCAATGCAGAGATGCATATTCTACCAAGAGAAATCCTTCTTCTGCCATGGAATCCTATTGCAGAGCTCCCCCTCCCTTTGGCCAAAATGCCAAAATGGCTTGAGAGAGGGGAGAGAGGGGGTTTTGTATTTTTCAATTTAAAAAAAAAAACTAATTTCCAAAAAATTGCATGACGAGGTTGTGTGTCTTCTCCTCCATTTTCCATAAATTCTGGAAATTTTTCCAATTATTTTTTAATATTCCTTGAAAAATGTGCAAGTCAAAGTTTGACTTTGACTCTAACTTTGACCTTGCTACTATTGACTTAGCCCCAAAAAGTTGGCAAGTGAGACAAAGTCAAAATTGGATGCAGGGCATGTTGTTGGAAATGTCTTGATGAGCCCGTCGAGAATATTCCGTCACCAATCTGAAATAATGCCACCTCAACCCTCAATTTCAGCCTAAAACAATTGTCGACCCAAAAAATCCTGACTTGTTGGTGGGCCCACATGACACCCAATCTTTCAAAAGTGACCAAATCACCATACGATATCCAATCGAGGCAAATGAGGTACTGTCGAAAAGTTTTCAACGAGTAATTTGATGAGGTCACCATATATTTGTGTGTTGGTGAAGTTACTAGATATTTTAGCTATCATAAAACCCTACCATGCAAGATGGTTGTCCCCCTTTGCTGAAAATAATTGACCAACTTGTGACATCTCTAACCGGGCTATCCGAGGTCAAAATGAGAAAAATGAGGAGATGTTGGAAAGTTATATGAGTCTAGTATAGTGTGACATCGATGAATCCATGATTTAAAACTCTTTACAAACACTTTGTAAACCCCTAAGAACTACAACCAATTTGGTGTCTCAAATTGGTCATGAACTTGAGAAAGCTCATTCTTACCAACCAGGTTTCGAAACCAAGCATGGGATTGTTGGCCCTTGACCAAGTTTTGAGGGATCTAGTCAATTTTGACCTATTTTGGGACTTTGATAGCCTGTAGAAGAAGGAGTGCAAGAGGAAGCGGAGATCATAGGATCTCAACCCCTTTTTGGGTCCTTTTAGGGGTTTTTGGGATTATGTAATGGGCATGGGATGTCGGCCCATGGGTTTACCCATGTGTAGGCCTATTTTGTAATTTATATATAGATGACTAGGAAATATAGAGAGAGGATCTATGTGATTTAAGGATAACAAGATAATTTCTAAGTGCAAGTATGGTTTGTATATGCTCTATGCATACTATGAGAGACTTGCAGAGCTAGGTGCAAGGTATTGTAACAGGATGTGAAGTGCTTTGTGTTGTAATGCAAGGAAGAAGGATCTAGCGAGTTGCATAGATCTTATTTCCTATGTGGAGTAGGGTTTTGAGGCTCTATGCATGTAACCTATTCAAGAATATAATAAAGAATAAGAGTTGGTGAACATATCCCCAAGGTGGGGTTGAACCATGTAAATATTGTGTTATTATGCTCTGTGCGGTGTTGTGATGTGTCTATGCTTTTTCTTGCTCAGTGATTTAATATAGATAGATAGACAGATCTACTTATGCTTTGTGCTTATGATGAATCTGGATGCTAGATCTAACATGGGTGAATGTTATTAGTTCTTGAATCTACTAGATCTAATCCATTTACTTATGCTAAGTGCTTAAATACATCAGATCCGAGTGAATGATGTGATGCTTTTTTCTATTTGCGTAGTAGATATTGGTTGAATATTGATGAACTGTTGGTTCTAAGTGATTTGTTAAGTATTACTATCATAGATCTGTGTCCCAGCTAAGGTTACAGACACTTGATTCCTACAACCACCCCTTCCTCTACCTTGGGTGAGACTTCATCTTCTTTACAGGTGTTGCCGAAAGGGATAGTAGTTAGGGTTTTGTTGGTGTGTTGTTGTAGTGTTGAACCCTGGGTATGCCCCTATGAAAACAAATGGTTCCGTTGTTGGGACCTGAAACTTTGATTTCTAGGAATTGAAGTAAATAAAATAGAAGCTCTATGCATAGATCTACTGCTGAAGTGTGTAGTATCAGACCTGAAACTCTGATTGCTAGGAATTGAGAAAGAATAAGCTTTATGCAAAGATTCAACCTGAGATTGTGAAAGCTTCGTGCGTAGATATGTTTCCCTAGCATGCAACATTCTACTTGACCTGAGGAGATCTATGCCAAGAAAAGAGGTCATATATGAATAAAAGAGGTAAGATCTGTAAGCTCTGTTCTTTGATAAATGTAAGGATAGTGAAAAGTTCTAGATCTGGAAGCTTTGTGCTCTGAAAAAGTAAGATAAGTGGAAACTTTTGTTTCTAAAGTATGGATCTAGTTTTGTTTGATAGATTTTGTCCTATCTTGAAAACTAGGTCACTAATAAATGAAAGAAGGTTTGATATGAGTAGATTTGATAAGAATAGTGAAATATATGTTATACCTATGCATAGAAAAAATGTTTGGACTAACAAATGGATGCATGATCCTAGAAAGAATTTTTTGCAGGTTAGCTACCTTGATCCTAGCGCACTGTACATGAAAGGTTGGGGATCATTTAAAAGAAAGAGAGGATTAACCCTCTATTATAGTTTCAAAAGACTAAGACATATTGCTAAGGAATTCCCTGGGAAAAGACATAGTTTTCTTTGTTCAAAAGCTATGGACCATGAAGTGTTGGATTGCCCTATAATGATGTGCTAAGATGGAAGGAATGAATATAAATCAAGAAAACCCTAAGGAAGATCCAGAAATAGTAGAACCCTAGAGAGAACCAGAGAAAGTATTGCTACAAATAAAAGAAACCCTGAATGACCATCGACATGTCAGATTATCAAAGATATTCAAAGAAAAAGGATGCATTAAATCAAGAATAGGAGACTTCAACATTGACTGTGTTCTAGATGAAGAAACACAAGTGAATATCATGACAGAAATAACTTGGGAACTTTTAGGGAAGCTTGCTATGATTCCTTCATTGGGACAAATAGGGTTATTCAGAGGAAAACTGGTAAACCTATGTGGGAGGCTCGCTCAGACACCTATGAATGCCAATGAAATTTCAACACAAGAATATTGTAAGATTATTATATTTACTGAGGACATCGCCCCATTTACCATGTTACTAGGAAAACCTTGGATTGACAGAGATCAAGCCACATGACGGGAAGAAGAACAAATTTTGGATAAGAAGAAACAAGAGTTAAAATATTTCATGACTAGAAGGATTGCACACTTGATTGAAGAACACGAGAATAGATCAAAGCTATTTAACAGCGGAAACTAGAATATCGAAGCTGAAAGAACATTGGAAGACCCACAGAAGACTGAAGTACCTAACCCAGATAAAGAAGAAGTATTACCCTTAAATCCTAAGAAAGAATCCCAATAGCACGAAGTCACTCTGTCAAAAGAAGATAAGAATCAGAATGGGAAAAGGAATACTGAGATGAAGCTCACTAGAAATAAGGCTAGGAAACTAAGTAAGATGAAAGAAAATATCAAAAAGTTACAGAAGGATCCAAAGGGAAACTCACAGAAGGAAAATTTGCAAAATTGGAGCTTCATTGGGATATCAGAACAGTGACACATGGAACTTCGCCATGGTGAAGCAATATAGTCTTTGGGGACATTAAAACTATTTGATCGACTCTTCGAATGGGTATAAAGGAATTTATGGTTCACCACCAAACCATTGGACCATGCCATAATAGACAAAACATAGTTAATAAAGGATTCATACTCGTTGCAAGTGACCTATTACTGAGTTACCTATTTATCTCATCATGCCCTGCACCGAGAACACTTTTTCTAACCAAGAGTTTGAGCCCACAGACTAAGTGAATTTTTCATAGTGATCATCGCACTCTTGCCATCTTTTTCATTGAAGTGTCTAAGTTAATTGTGAACCCAATATCATTAATGCCAAGCGCATATGTCCTTCTAGCTCAATGCAGTCAAAGAATCTATAACATAATTACTCCTTGACCTGATGACTGAAAGAGTCATGTCAGAGAGAGGATTATCTGTAGGGGTCCAAGCTTCATTCACCAGAATAGTGCAAGCGTGTTCGTTGACTGCTCACCGAGCTGGACCATCTCGGCCATCAGATGAAAAGTGAACCAAGTACAAAGATGATATTGTGAATGCTAAATTGATCCCAAGCATATTACCCACCTATGTACCACTTCTAAGTGGCACAGTAAGTCGAGACAATGTACCTAGATATTTTGAGTACGCCTTGGTCACTGCGTACCTCCCAAATGGGGTCCGTGCAGTTCAAGCAGACTAAGATAAGATTGTAGTGTTGAATTTTAGTGACTTCAACCTCAGATATCACAAAGTCTATAACAAGCTCACCCCACATAAGTATCTAACCAGAAAAAAAGGGAAAAATTCAAAGGTAATCCCCCAAGCATGGACCCATAACCTCGTGCAGTCCACCCTGCTCAACGCCATGAAAATTCCCCACTTCGTAAGATACCAAGAGGTGAATGCATGTGCCAAGCTATTTTTTTCTGTTACCATGGTGGTTATTTGTGGCTAAACCATCGTATAACAATTGACTTGATGCTAATCAATTGGATCATAGACTTAAGTATGCAAGGACCCAATCCACAGGATTTATATCCTTGAAAATCCATGGACCACGCTCTTGCACAAAGGATCAAGGAAACTTATGGCGATGTCAAGAAGGGAATGCAAGGATACAAGGTATCCTCTATTCTGAATGGTGCAGTGTGCCTCACCTGTCAGTTGATTGCAGGGAAGTTAGTACAAAAGAATTGACCAACCCAAGTCATTGGCTTTGTAGTCGACCTCGCAGGGAAGTGCACGAAGGGCCTACAAATGAATTGGGCAAAGTACCTTGTGAACCAGTTGGAGCTTGACTACATAGAAGTGCAATATTAAGGTTATGAATTCCACTTTAGTTGGCTTTTGATCCTTATTTCATTCATCGCTTGGGAGATGCCATAAGGTAAGACCTTCCCGGATATCGAGCCATTTGAACCACTGGTCACGAATTTCAGTACACTATGGTATTCAAGTGACATGAATAAGAAATGGTAGTCAAATGTCATGTTCCATACATACTAAAATCAAATGAATATAGCCATGCAGTCCAAGCCTCACATGACTTTGAACACTTTACACCGATTTAGGCCTTTGATGAAGTTTAGTGCTGATTGACATTAAATTTATATCACAGCGCGAGACGATGAACATAAAAAATAGATTCAATCCTACTATAAGCTGAAAGAGGAGGACTTAGAGGAGATTACTAAGGAATGGTTCACTAACCTCATTATTCCAGTAGACCCTATGAATATATTCGACATCGACAGCCCAGAAACTGCATAGGATACACCTGAACCTAGAAGAACAAAGAAGACTGAATAAGTACAAGATTTAAGAAGTGAATCCATGAAGAATACTTCCATATCACCAGAGAAAGGAGGTGATGGTGAAGAGATAGATGGCATCAAAGTTGAATAGAGGAAAGGAAAAGTAACACTTCCCCAAGATGAGGAGGACCCCTCGAAGAAAAGGAAGGTTTGCCCCCTGAAGCCTTCATCCTAGAAGAAATTGAAACCCGTTGTGTCGAAGATGCAGACCATCCTCACCTCTGATGATTTCAACTTCATCATAGTAGGCCTGAACGATGATTCACTAGAGATAGAGGAGAAGCAAGAAACTAAGCAGGTGTTAGGGTCCTAACCCACACATAGGTAGAATAATATATTCGGATGTAATAAAGGTCAATATTAATAAGGCTTTGCAATAAAATAGAATAAGTTGGATGTAATAAGATCTAATAGAAGCTTCCTCTTCTAGAAGGATCTTCCTCTAGATGATTCTTTTGATAGACATATTTAGTATAAATAGGAGTCGAGGGTATGAGAACCCTATCTTGGATATTATTGTAATAGAGCTCTTCTCAACTGGAGGTTTCCCCCTCGAAGATGCCTATGAACATTGCTTTCAGATTCAAAGTGTTATTTCTTTTTTTATTTTTATATCATTTCAGTGCTATTGTGGTGAATGTTCTGGTTATATTGTTGTTATTCTACCATTTCTACCATTTTATTTTTATTTTGCATACTTTTTATATTTGGTATATTACAAGTGGTATTAGAGCACTTTTCTCGGCAGAAAGTGGGTTAAATTTTTTTTCAGGGTAGAGACATATTCCAGCATCTTTAAGCCATATGGATCTGTCATTACACGCATAAAACCATGATTGAGGGATTCATACACGCAGGAAATACAAGTGGTAAATAAGCACACATATATTGGCCACACTTGTAACCCCTGTTGGTACCTCTTCGAGTGGTAGCACATCAGACAACACCTGTGTACGGATCGACCTAGATTACCTGAAGCCCTCTTTAGATAAATCAATCGGCTTCATGACTGCTATAGTGTCACCGAGAACAACACTCGAGAAGATACTCTGTAGTACCTGGGTAGTCGGGTAGTACGGCTAAGGGTACATTCTATCCTCCTTAGTTAGTGCCCTAAGATATTGGGTCGAGTACTACTGTTAGACCTCACACATATATAAGAGAGCTATAGCGCAAGGCAAACCCTTTTTTGTAGAACCCTTGAATACCTAACCCTTGGGGACAAAAACATACAAGATCTATTTCTGCACAACTGTGTTCGGGTTGCCAAGTAAATACACATTTCTTTCTAGTTAAGCATTTGGGCATTTCCTCTCTGCAGTATTCTTCATATCAGAGTATAACTTCGCATGTGTAAAAAAAACAAGTTTGGAAATTTTCTCACCATTATTTGAGACCTATTCCATTGGATTCATCTTTTCACCCTTATCACATTCATCCATATCATTTTTTGGAAAAATTTCTGACCCCTCCCACCCCTTTTCAGTTCCCCATCCTCATGGCCCATACCCGTAGCCAAGACTTTGAAGCTCGCTTCAACACCTTGCAATCTGGTCTCATTGAGACCTAACAAGAAGTGAAACAACTGAGTGCCAATGTTACCACCATCAATACAACCATGCAGTCCTCAATGGATGAAATCAAGCAAGACCTCACAACCCAGCTTGAATCTGTATTTTCCACACTCTGCACCAAACTACATATCCCTATAGATAACGCTTCCTCTTCCTCACCTCCACATACTGAAGGTGACAATTCCTCTCATTCCCATAACTTTTAGAACCATCACTTTCAATGTGACCTGCACCTTTCATGGGTAGATGTGACCAAATTTGATGGCTTAGACCCCACTAGTTGGGTAACCCAAATGGAGCATTATTTCTCTTTATATGGCATTACATATTAATTGGCCAAACTCTGGTATGGTGTTCTCCATCTAGATCAAGAACATTGGCAATGGTGGCAATGGAGAAAAACTTCCTGTCAAGGGTATATTTCTTAGACACACTTTGTGGCAGAGTTGTATGAACACTTTGACAATGACACCAACCATTTGGGCCATTTGACAAAGTTGAAACAATCAGGAATAGTGGAAGAATTTATAGCGGCCTTTGAGCATCTGGCTTTTTGGATAGAGGGCATGTCTGATGCCTTTTTCCAAGAATGTTTTATTAGTGGCCTCAAGGATGAGATTCGGGCCCATGTTCTCATGGCTCAGCCTCCGAGTTTGGTGGAGGCTACTAAAATAGCTAAAGAAGCACAACATGTCGTATCTTCTCAAAATAAAAAACCCCCCTTTATCCCTTTCCCTAAACCAATAAATCTATAGCAACCCTGGTTAAATAGATGCATAGGGATTATTAAGTCAAATTAACTAGATAATTAATTGTCCTAATATGGTTTTAGTTAAACAATGATTAGTATTAATAATATTAATTAATTACTTATTTATTAATCAATTGACTCATTAAAGGTTGTGTAATGAATTAAAGGGGCTTAATAATTTTAATTTATTTCATTAAATACTTTGCGTATGCAGGGGGGAAATGAAGCATTAAATTAAGGATAAGATACTAAAGGAGGGGATAAGATAATAAAGAAGGGGATAAGGTAATAAAGGAGGATATAAGGAAATTAATGAGGGGGAGGAGAGTCGGTGAAGGGGGGATATGATGGAAGAGTCCTAGGGGAAATGGGAGGATGATTATTTTGGGGAGGAAGCATTTTGAGGGAGCATTTGAAGGGAAGGAGGGTATTTCTATGGCATATTTTTCTGTGGGATATTGGCTGGTTTAAGCAGTTTGGTTTTTGGGTTTTTGGGTGAACCATTGTAGAGGGAACCGAGTTGCTGGGGGTTTCGGGCATGGAGGCCAGGATTCCTTTCGGTATCATGGATCTAGGGAGCCAGACAGGGTGCTCCTAGCTGGCTGGTTGGTTAGTCGGTTTGGGCAGAGTTTGGTGAGTGCATCAAGCTGGGAAAGGTAGCAGGGAAAGGACAACCATGTCATCGGGAATTAGCATTAGAAGCAGGTATTTTATTTATGAAATTGCTGAGTTATTTTCATGCTGTAGATAAATTTTAAATTCTGTTGAATATTATATGCTTATATGAAGCTAAATGAATGATTTACGCACTGAAAGAAATTCTATGTTTGAAATTGAAATTCTATTTTTTAAATTTTATGTGTAGTTGTATGAATTTTATTAGGCTTGTTAATTTCTGGTCCCTACACATGGTATCAGATCCCTGGTTCAAAATCTAGAGCCAAGGGCCTACCTACCCACCCAGAAATTTAAACAAACCCCACCCAGAAATTTAAATAACTCCTAATTGGTTATATTGAAACCCTTTGCCTTGAAACCCTAAACAATCCCTAAATAATTTGTATATGAAAATATATATGTAATTGTAAATATAAATTAGGGCCAAGCTCAAACTCAAATCTCCAGCTCCACCTAACCTGCAAAGCAATACCCAAAAATAAATATCAGACACACGAATCAAAAGACACCTGTTCTATTAATTTTCCCCTTTGAAAACCTGCTAACAATAGAAAATTTAAACTTGAGAATAATTATGGCAATTCTACTATTCAATAGGTACAATGGCTACCAGACAAATGGAACAAAAATAAAAATAAAATCCAAGCTCTAAATATCTATTTAGAACCATAGGCATTCAGATCTCTTTGTTCTATGGACAACCCTGAATGAAGAAGAAAGAAGATTCTTGCTATAAAGGACATGAGGTCCAAACTAATCATACGAATAGTTGGGAATCTTTCTCAAAAATAAATAATTAACATCTTGTTGTGTTAGCTACCAAACACCTAATGGTGGCATACAACATCTGTATTGTTTAAATTTATTAACACAAATATTGCTCCTAAGACTTAAATTTTATGGATGTTCTCAAGAAATCTAAGTTTAGGCTAGCAATCGCTTTCCCCATGCTGGAGAACCTTCAATTCGGTTCAAGATGTGGGCTATTTGTGTAATGGGTGGGCCTGTTGATCAACAGAGATGTATGCAGGTTGAAATAAGAAATGCCAACTTCAACAACCATTTCAAATACATGATTTAAACCACACACACAAAAAAAGACCTGAACAATAACCCTACGCCCTCGTTCTCCTATTTAAAAAAAAAAACCTATAACAATAAGCTCTCCTATATATATAAAAAAAAAAACCTATAACATACAAGCGAAATGCCCAAGCATCAAGGAAGGAACCTGTAAGGGTCAAAGATCATGCACTGAGAGTGTAAAAAAAAAATATAACTCACACAGCCAAAAAAAAATAATATAGCTCAAGTGGTACTTCTTGCAAGTTATTATTACCAATATCTAGAACTCTTGCTGAAAGCCAAATTGCCAAAACATCTTCTAGTGCAGCCAAAATCCACAACCATCTGGAAAGTTGAAACATGCCACCAAAGCCGAACTCTAGTCCAATCTGAGATACCGTTGCTTGAAATTAAGTTATCACACAGTCACCTAGAAAATCTATTAAGGTTTCTTAAAGGTGAAGTCAATTGTTTGAGCCACCTTGACAGGAATAATATAAATCCACAGACGTATCTGTCCAAACTGAAGCTCTCACAACCTTCATCATGGCAGGGGAAGACAAATATTGCAGAAATACAAACTAGGTCAAGCCACAACTTCCATATCGTAAGGTGTCATTGTGTTCAGTGTCAACCTAAATATTAGTTGAAGTACATCTCCTGTAACCAGTCATAAACTCTAGCTACAAGATAGTGCCAGGAAATTTCAATTACTTCCAAAAGTTTCAGGAAAAATCGGTGCAGGTTTCATGTGGAGACCATTTAAGAGTCGTCGAGGGAACTTGCAAACTCAATTGGCATTTAAACCCAATCAGAACATCCTTCTTCTAGCGCCCAACTGCAAAGCCGCATGGAGGAGGAGCCCACGGGGGCAAAGTAAAGTTCTCTACATGCCCAACACACCCAC
>JZKD02S1720909.1:1627964-1639640 GCA_000966675.3 Picea glauca
GCCTTTGTTATAATTGTGATGACAAATATTTCCCGGGCCACAAGTGTAAGGAACAAAAGTTGTTTATGGCCATCTTTGAGGATATTTTAGAAGAGGATATTGAAACTCCCCTTGTGATTGAGTCACCTGAAACCCCCGACATAACCCCTCCCTCAGACCCTCCCGAAGTAGAAATGGTCATTTCCCTCAATGCCCTCACTGGATTCTCTACTCCCCAAAGCCTCAAGCTAATCGGTTACATCAAGCATCGGAAGGTCATCATTTTGGTTGATAGTGGAAGCACCCATAATTTTATTCATTGCCACATTTCCCAAGAAACTCATTGCTACATCGATTTCGTCAGTAATTTCCAAATCACGATTGTTAATGGTGGCTCCATGAAATGTCGAGGGTGTTGTGAAAATGTGCATCTCTGAACTGGTGACTACCACCTGAAATCTTATATGTTTTCTATCGACATGGGTAGTTGTGACATTGTGTTGGGTGAAAACTGGATAAGGACTTTGGGTCCCATTCTCATGGATTTTAAGGAATTAACCATGCAATTTGATCAGGAGGGCCACCAATATAAGTTCCAAGGCATCACCGCTAGTTTGCCTGAGATCATTAGTTCCCATCACATGGAAAAAATGCTCAAAAAGGGTAATTCTGGTGTTATCGCTCAACTCCATGCCATACAAGAAACAGAAACACCCTTGGTGTTGCAAGACCTCCAAGACATCCTTTATAAACATCAAATAGTCTTTTCCACTCCCCAGGGACTCCCTCCTTCACATGGTGTTCATGATCATTCCATTCCCCTTGTACCCAAAATCCTTCCTCCCAATATCTTCCCATATCATCACCCCTTTTCCCAAAAAAATGAAATTGAGAAAATGGTCCAGGAACTCCTTAATGCAGGCATTATCCTCCCTAGTACAAGCCCCTACTCTTCTCCTGTGGTCATGGTCCTAATGAAATAAGGTTCTTGGTGAATGTGTCCAGACTTTCGTGCCCTCAACAAACTTATCATTAAAGACAAATTTCCCATTCATGTCATTGATGACCTCATGGATGAACTGAGTGGTACCCAATTCTTTACTAAACTTGATCTTTTTTCGAGCTACCACCAGATATGTATGAAAGAGAAATACATTCTCAAGAATTCCTTTAGAACTCATGAGGGCCACTATGAGTTTTTGGTCATGCCCTTTGTCTTGTGTAATTCCACCTCCACCTTCCAAAGCCTCATGAATCATGTCTTCCATCATTTTATCCATCATTTTTTCTTAGTTCTCTTTCATGATATCCTCATCTATAGCAAAACCTAGATAGAACATCTTGCTCATGTGGATCGATTTCTCCATCTACTCTCTCAGCACCAACTTTTCCTAAAACAGTCTAAATGTTCTTTTGGCACCTCAGAAGTAGAGTACTTGGGTCATCTGGTTGGAAAAGACAGTGTCAAGGTGGATCCTAAAAAGATTAAAGCTATGCAAGACTGGCCTTACCCAAAGACTCTCAAAATCTTCCATGGATTTCTAGGTTTAACAGGTTATTATCACAAGTTTGTTAAGAATTATGGAAAGATTGCAACACCTCTCACTGCTCTCCTAAAAAAGAACTCTTTCACTTGGACTCCAACTGCTGCTCAAGCTTTTTAAACCCTGAAGATCACCATGTGCACCACTCCAGTCCTGGCACTTCCGGATTTCACAAATACCTTTGTCTTGGAATTTGATGCTTCAGGGAAAGGAAATGGTGTTTTCCTTATGCAACAGGGTTAGCCTTTGACCTTTACCTGCAAGAAACTATATGAAATAAATATGGACAAATCTATCTATGAAAAGGAAATGTTGGCTATTCTGTATGCCATTGATTTGTGGCACCCTTATCTATTGGGGTGATGCTTCCAAATTAAGACATACCATCAAAGCTTCAAGTATTTTTTGGAACAATGCATTTCCTCCCCAGAGGAACAAAAATGGGTAACTAAGTTATTTGGCTATGATTATGAGATCATTTACAAGAAAGGCAAAGAAAATGTGGTTGTGGATGCACTTTCCCACAAATATGAAGATGAATGATCCCTTTTTTCTCTTTCCTTCACTGTACCAGATTGGATCCAAGATGTTTGCTAGGAATGGATACAAGATCCCAAAAGTTCACAGTTGATCCAACAATTGCAGTCTAGTGCTCCAGCTCCCCTAGGGTACTCTTGGCTCCATGATGAGCTTCGATACAAAGGTCGTTTGTATTTAAGTAAACAATCAAAGCTTAAATCCACGGTACTTTCTGAGCTTCATGCTACACCGATTGTTAGGGTCCTAACCTGCATATAGGTAGAACAATATATTCGGATGTAATAAAGGTCAATATTAATAAGGACTTTCAATAAAATAAAATAAGGTGGATGTAAGAAGACCTAATAGAAGCTTCCGCTTCTAGAAGGATCTTCCTCTAGATGTTTCTTTTGATAGACATATTTAGTATAAATAGGAGTCGAGGGTATGAGAACCCTAGCTTGGAGATTATTGTAATAGAGAATTGATCGACTGGAGGTTGCCCCCTCGAAGAGGCCCATGAACATTTCTTACTGAATCAAAGTGCTATTTATGTTGTTGTTCTCATATCATTTATGTGTTATTGTGGAGATTATGTTGGTTATATTACTGTTATTCTGCCATTTCTATCATTTTATTTTTGTTTTGCATACGTTTTATATCTGGTATATTACAAGTGGTATCAGAGCACTTTCCTTGGCAGAAATTGTGGGTAATTTTTTCTTTAGGGTAGAGATGTATTATGGTGTCTTTAAGCCACATATATATGTCATTATGTGCACAAACCCGTGGTTGAGGGATTCATACATGCAGGAAATACAATTGGTTCTTAAGTGCAGATCTGTTGGCCACCCTTGTAACCATTGTTGGTACCCCTTCGAGTGGTAGCACATCAGACTACACCTATGTACAGATCGATCTAGATTTTCTGAAGCCCTCTTTAGATAAACCGATCGCTCGCCTGACTACTATAGTTCCACCGAGAACAACACTTGTGAAGATCCTCTCTAGTACCTGGGTAGTCGGGTAGTATGACTAAGGGTATGGTCTATCCTCCTTAGTTAGTGCCCTGAGATATTGGGCTGAGTACTACTATTGCACCTCGCATGTATATCAGAGAGCTATAGCACAGGGGAAACCCTTGTCTGTAGAACCCTTGAATACCTAACCCTTGAGGGACATAAACATAAAAAAATTAAAACAGACAAGATCTATTTCCAGGCAACTGTGTTTGGGTTTCCAAATCACTAAACTTTTCTTCCTGGTTAATCATTTGGGGATTTCATCTATGCAGTATTCTTCAGACCAAAGTATAACTCTGTAGGTGTCAAAAAAAAAAAACAAATCACCATTATTTGAGACCTATTCCATTGGATTCGCCTCTTCTCCCTTATCACCTTCATACATATCATTTTTAGGCAAAATGTTTTGACCCCACTCGCCCCTTTTCAGTTCCCTCATCCGCATGGACCATACCCATAGCCAAGAATTGGAAGCTCGCTTCAATACATTGCAATCTAGTCTCACCGAGACCCAACAAGAAGTGAAACAACTCAGTGCCAATGTTGCAACCATCAATAAAACCATCAATACAACCATGCAGTCCTCAATGGAGGAAGTCAAACAACAACTAACCAACTAGCTTGAATCTATCTTTTCATCACTCTACACCAAACTGAATATCCCTACAGATAACCCTTCCTCTAACTCACCCCAACATATTGACGATGAACATTCCTCTCATTCCCATAAATTTCAGCACCATCACTTTCAACGTGACCTACACCTTCCACGGGTGGATGTGACCAAATTCGATGGCTCGGACCCCACTGGTTGGGTAACCCAAATGGAACATTATTTCTCTTTATATGGCATTACATATGACTTGGCCAAACTCTGGTATGGTGTTCTCCATATAGATCAAGAACGTTGGCAATGGTGGCAATGGAGAAAAGCTTCTCATCAAGGGTATATTTCTTGGACACACTTTGTGGTTGAGCTTTATGAACGCTTTGACACTGACACCAACCATTTGGGCTGTTTGAAAAATTTGAAACAATCAGGAACAGTGGAAGACTTTATAGCTGCCTTTGAGTGTCTGGCTTTCCGAATAGAGGGCATGATTGATGCCTTTTTTTGAGAGTGTTTTATAAGTGGCCTCAAGGATGAGATTCAGGCCCATGTCCTCATGGCTTGACCTTTGAGTTGGGTGGAGGATACTAAAAGTGCTAAAGAAACACAATAGGTTGTATCTTCTCCAAACCAAAAACCCTCCTTTATACCTTGCCCTAAACCCATAAATCCCACTACTCCCTTCACCCCACTGAAGATCCAAAAATTGACCAGGAATGAAATGGATGAATGCCAACTCAAAGGCCTTTTCTATAATTGTGATGAAAAATATTTCCCGGGATACAAGTGTAAGGAACAAAATCTTTTTATGGCCATATCTAAGTATATTTCAGAGGAGGATGTTGAAACTCCCCTTGTGTCTGAGTCAACTGAAACCACTAACCTAACCCCTCCCTTAGAACCTCCCGAAGTAGAATCGGTCATTTCCCTCAACTCTATCACTGGCTTCTCCACTCCCCAAACCCTCATGTTAATCAGTTACATCAAGCATCAAAAGGTCATCATTCTGGTTGATAGTGGAATCACCCATAATTTTATTCATCACCACATTTCCCAAGAAACTCATTGCTACATCCATGCCATGAACAATTTATAAATCATGATTTCCAATGGTGGTTCCATGAAATGTGGAGGGTGCTATGAAAATGTGCGTCTCCAAATCGGTGACTACCACCTAAAATCCCATATGTTTAATATCGACATGGGCAATTGTGACATTGTGTTGGGTGCAGACTGGCTAAGGACTTTGGGTCCCATTCTCATGGATTTTAAGGAATTAACCATGCAATTCAACCAAGAGGACCACCAATATAAATTCCAATGCATCACTGTTGGTTCCCCTGAGATCATTAGTTCCCATCACATGGAAAATTTGCTAAAAAAAGGTCATTTTGGTGTTATTTCCCAACTCCATGCCATACAGGCAATAGAGACACCCTCAATGCCACAAGACGTCCAAGCCATCCTTTCTAAACATCAAATGGTATTTTCCACTCCCCAAGGACTCTCTCCTTCTCGTGGCGTTCATGATCATTCCATTCCCCTTGTAGCTGGAAGCCTTCCCCCCAATATCTGTCTATATCACCACCCCTTTTCATGAAAAAAATGAAATTGAGAAAGTGGTCCAGGAACTCCTTAATGCAGTCATTATCTGCCATAGTACAAGCCCCTACTCTTCTCCTGTATTCATGGTCCTGAAGAATGAATGTTCTTGGTGAATGTGTCCTGACTTCCGTGCCCTCAACAAACTGACCATTAAAGACAAATTTCCCATTCCTGTCATTGATGACCTCCTAGATGAATTGAGTTGCACCAAATTCTTTACTAAACTTGATATTCACTGGGAATACCACCAAATACGTATGAAAGAGGAAGACATTCCCAAGACTACCTTTAGAACTCATGACGACCACTATGATTTTTTGGTCATGCCCTTTGGCTTGTGTAATTCCCCCTTCACCTTCCAAAACCTCATGAATCATGTCTTCCATCCTTTTCTCCATCATTTTGTCTTAGTTTTCTTTGATGATATCCTCATCTATATAGAAACCTAGACAGACCATCTTACTCATGTGGATCGATTTCTCCATCTACTCTCTCAGCACCAACATTTCCTAAAACAGTCTAAATGTGATTTTGGTGCCTCAGAAGTAGAATAATTGGGTCATTTGGTTGGAAAGGATGGTGTCAGGGTGGATTCAAAAAAGATTAAATCTATGAAAGAATGGACACACCCAAAGACTCTCAAAATCTTGCGTGGATTTCTGGGCTTAACAGGGTATTATCGCAAGTTTGTTAAGAATTATGGAAAGATTGCAGCACCTCTCACTGCTCTCCTAAAAAATAACTCTTTCACTTGGACTCCAGCTGCTGCTCAAGCTTTTCAAACCTTGAAGATGGCTATGTGCACCACTCCAGTTCTAGCCCTTCCTAATTTCAAAAAGACCTTTGTGTTGGAATGTGATGCCTCAGGGAAAGGAATTGGTGTTTTCCTTATGCAAGAGGATCAACCTCTAGCCTTTACCAGCAACAAACTATCTGAAAGGAATCTGGGAAAATCCATCTATGAAAAGGAAATTTTGTCTATTTTGCATGTCATTGATCTGTGGCACCCTTATCTATTGGGGCAACATTTCCAAATTAAGACATACCATCAAAGCCTCTAGTATTTTTTGGAACAATGCATTTCCTCCCCGGAGCAACAAAAATGGGTCACTAAGCTCTTTGGATATGATTATCAGATCATTTACAAGAAAGGAAAATAAAATGTGGTGGTGGATGCACTTTCCCAAAAATATGAAGATGAAGGATCCATTTTTTCTCTTTCCTTCATTGTACCAGATTGGCTCCAAGCCGTTCACCAGGAATGAATACAAGATCCCAAAAGTTTGCATCTGATCTAGCAATTGCAATCCAATGCTCCAAATCCCCCAGGGTACTCTTTGCTCCATGATGAGAATCAATACAAAGGCCATTTGTATTTAAGTAAACAATCAAAGCTTAAATCCATGGTACTCTCTGAGCTTCATGCTACACCCACAACGAGGCACTCTGGGTTCACCAAAACCTACGACAGGTTCAAATGTTCCTTTTTCTGGGATGGTATGAAACAGGACATCTGTAATTTTTTCGTTGAATCTGGGGTGTGTCAATGCAACAAGGGAGAAACAGTCAAATCTTCAGGCACACTACAACCGCTTCTGATTCCACCTGCTATTTGGAAGGATATCTCTATGGAATTTATTACCGGCTTACCCAAAGAGGGAAATAAATCATTCATAATGGTAGTTGTTGATCACCTTTCCAAGTATTCTTATTTATGCGCTCTTCAACACCCGTTTACAACATCCATGGTGGCTCAAATTTTCATGGACTAGGTCTTCAAGCTTCATGGCATGATGCACTCTATTGTTTCTGATCATGACCCAACTTTCATAAGTAATTTTTGGCAAGAACTGTTCAAGCTACAGGGCACCCAATTGCATCTCATCACATCTTATCATCCCCAGACTAATGGTCAAACGGAATTTGTCAACAAGTGTTTGGAAACATATCTGAGGTGTTTTTCCTATGAAAATAAAAATCAGTGGGATCAATGGTTACCCCTAGCTGAATGGTGGTACAAAACTTCATACCATACAACTACACGCATGACTCCTTTTGAAGCGGTATATGGATAGAAGCCACCTTAAGTTCTCTCATACTTACCGGGTGCCTCAAAGGTCCAAGTGGTTGAAAAAACACTTATATTTTTAGTGGCTATTATCCCTACCCTCAAAGAGAACTTGGTCATGGCACATAATTGCATGAAGCAACAAGTACATCAAGATTGCTCTGAACATCAATTTGCAGAAGGGGATCAGGTGTTTCTGTGACTGCAACCTTACAAGAAAACTTCCCTCAAGGCCGAACATTGTTAGAATATAGCACCCAAATTTTATGGACCTTATACAATTCTCAAGTGTGTGGGACAAGTAGCCTATCAGTTAGCTCTGCCCAGTCATTCGAAGCTACATCCTATTTTTCATGTTTCATTCTTAAAGAAGGTGATTGGAACTAGGTGCCAAATTCAAACCAACCTTCCTAAGTTAATTGAAGAAGGATCCATTTGGGTACAACCAGATTCATTTTTGTACCAGCATGAGAATCACTGGCATCAGAGAACCATCAAGGAAGTGCTAGTCCAGTGGAAAGATACAACTCCAGTAGATGCCACTTGGGAACCAACTACCATTCTGCAGCAATTTCCACGTCTCAAGACTTGACGACTAGGATGTTTTTAAGGGGCCAGACATGTTAGAGTCCTAACCCACACATAGGTAGAACAATATATTCGGAAGTAATAAAGTTCAATATTAATAAGGCCTTTCAATAAAATAGAATAAGGTGGATGTAAGAAGACCTAATAAAAGCTTCTGCTTCTAGAAGGATCTTCCTCTAGATGTTTCTTTTGATAGACATATTTAGTATAAATAGGAGTCGAGGGTATGAGAACCCTAGATTGGAGATTATTGTAATAGAGCAATGCTTGACTAGAATTTTCCCCCTCAAAGAGGCCCATGAACACTGCTTTCTGAATCAAATTGTTATTTCTGTTGTTGTTCTCATATCATTTATGTGTTATTGTGGCGATTATGCTAGTTATATTACTGTTATTCTGCCATTTCTAGCATTTTATTTCTATTCTGCATACTTTTTATGTCTGGTATATTACATTGACCATGGGGCACTCAGTGTTCACCAAAACCTATGATAGGGTCAAACGTTCATTTTTATGGGATGGTATGAAACAGGACATTCGTACTTTTGTCGTTGAATGTGATGTGTGTCAACGCAACAAAGGAGAAACAGTCAAATCTTCGGGTGTTGGAGCATAATCCTAACTTACATTAATTTATACTTAGATTAGACTCCTAGATATTGGTTAATACATTCATTTACACTTTATTTCACCTAATTTTGCCACATAGAGAAGAAGGGCGCCTCATCCCTAGATTTTAGGGAAAATTGCTAATTTTAGATCAAGACTCAACTCCCGATTCTTGATTTTCTTGATTTTTATTGATTTATTCCAAATCCCCCATGAAAAAGTCATCTATTATTGGGGAATGTGCACCTCCTCTTTGAGTGAGAGATTTATTCCTTATTTAATGATTTTTTCCCTTGCTATTATTAGTAACTACTATTTCTGGTCAGTTAAGTGAGTTAGAACTGCTTCTCTTGTCAGTTAAGTGACATTAAGTGAGATAATGTGCATCACTTGACTCTTGTGGAAATTAATGAGTGTGTGACATGTATCTTTGGTGGTCTAGGTCGAACTATGTGGTCTCCCTTAGCTTATGACACCTATTTTAGCTATTTCTATCTTTTTTTGACTAGAATTTCTATGTTGGAAAATCTATATATTCACCTCCTCTCTTCTTTTTTGAGGATGGCTGCTCATGTATATTAATTTTTGATTAATATAATTCTCTGATTTATGGAGAAAAAACTTTTTCTCATCTCTTGAATATCAACAAATTGTTTGTGTTCAATTTAACTAGAATTTTAGATCTATCAGGGTTTCTGCAGGAATTCTACATGGTATCAGAGCTAGATTGAATCTAGTGGATTGTACACATTTTTATTTGTAGGTATAGATCATAAAGAGGCATATAAAGAAGCAATGGATCATCTCTCTCATCCCAAAAAACTCATTCTAAATCCTTTCAATTACTTCGAATGGAAGACAGAGATCTCTCTGCTCCTCTGAAGCAAAGGGCTTTACCGGGTAACAATGGGAACGGAGAAAGAACCTACTGCTGCAGTGGAGAAGATAAAGTATTTCAATAAATTAGATGAATAAATTTGGCTGATATGCCTATCAATTTCTAGAGATCTCCTCTTTCATGTCAGTGGAGCCACTACTCCCGATGTGGTCTGGACTCGATTGGAAGGACTATTCGGCAAGCAGGATGCAATGAGAGTGCATCAACTGGAGAATGAACTCATATCCCTAAGAACAATTCATTTCAGCAACCTGAAATAATTATTCACCAATTTCAAATCCCTCCTCATTGAAATTAATGCATGTGGAGTCACAAAAGGGGAAGAACAACTCATCCTTTCAATTCTCTCAAAACTAGGCCCTGAATATTCCGTATTTGTGTCGTCTTTTCAAGCATCTAAATTGACTCAGGAAAAATGGAAAATGCCTCCATTGAATGATTTCATTGCAGAATTGACTCAAGAGAAAGCTAAGTTATTCTAAATGGGTGCTATCAAACATTCCAAGAACCAAGCACTTGTGGCTACTGATGATACAAAGAGCAGTGGAAAAGACAAGGAAAAAGGAAGGGGTAAATTCCCTGAATCGAAGAAGGAGAGATTCGCACAATCTTCAGAGAACTCCTATGAGACTAAGGGTAAGAATAAGAAGAAGGAAATAACACTTTGAAAATACTGTTCCAAAGTTTTTCATCCCAAATAAAATTCCATGAGGAAGACTATCGATGAGATGGCTAAGCAATTGCAACAACACAATCTCACGGTGCCCGAAAATGCAATAAAGAAAGATGATAACAGAACGGGAGGGAGAGCACAATATGGTCATGATTTAATGGATGTCACATAGACTCCATCATATTGGATCCTTGATTCATATGCATCTAACCATATGGCTGCATCAAAATATGAATTTTCCTCCATCGAAGAAAGCACCAGATCCCCAATTTACTTGGGAGATGCCACACCCGCAAAGGTGTGTGGAGAAGGAATTGTTGATCTTGAAGGGGGATGCTTCAAAAATGTGCTTCATGTACCCTCATTGTCCACAAATATTCTCTCAATATATCATATCACTCATTTCATCTCTGGAAGAAAGGTGGATTTCACTCCGGACTTTGCAGTGATTACCGACATTTCCACAGGCTCACAGCTTGCACATGGAATTGCAGATCACAGTTCTCGTTTGTATTTCTTCTCCCACTTTGTTCCTAAATATATTAGCACTGTATTTATGTCACAATATAATGATATCATCAGGTTATGGAATTAATATTTGTCCATATAAAATATAAGTACTTGCATCAACTCAACAAGGAAAACATGGTAGAAGGATTGCCAACTATTAAATTCACAAGCGGTGTATGTCAAGGATGCATTCTTGGCAAGCATTCAGAGAAAAATTTTGAAAAAGGGAAGGCACAGAGAGCTTCTTCACCACTTGGGATGATTCACAGTGACATTATGGGCCCATTCCCATATCCTTCAATCAGTATACAACTACAACACATAGTGCCATATACACCACAACAGAACGATGTTGCGGAGAGGAAAAACTAGTCCTTAAAAGATATGGAAAATTGTATGCTACAATCAAAATCATTAGCTCCCAAGATATGGGATGAATATATTAATTGTTAAGCATACATTCAGAACCAATTTCCTCACAAATCACTCAAAGGCACCACTCCTTTTGAATGTTAGACTGGTAAGAAACCGAAAGTGTCACACTTTCGTATTTTTGGTTCACGAGCATAGGCTCACATTCTGATAGATAAGAGTAAGGCCTTGGAGCCTCAAAGTGTTGAATGCATATTTTTTGGATATCCTAAAGGTGTAAAAGGATATATATTTCTGGACTCTCACACTGAAAATTTCATTCTAGCTCGAAGTGTGAAGTTTGAAGAAGAATCATTGCATGATTTTTCAGAAGACCCTGTCGAGGAACCGCTTGTTGTCACTGATGAGGAGGAGTCAGAAACTTCTTTGAGAAATTTAGAACAACCATTAGAGAATAAGTTCAGGTCTGATATATAATATGAGGAGTAGGTCATGGATTCCCCAACTCAGTTGCCAACTTGGGCAGAGAAAACCCTGCAAGATGCGGGGGAACTAGTCGGTGATCCTGCGGATACAAGAAGGACTAGATCACAGTTTTTTGGGGCTCCTCAAGCCCTAGATACCGAAAAAAGTTTTCTTCCCATACATTTCTATATGTCACTTGGTTAATATCCAAATT
>JZKD02S1720909.1:1639690-1655771 GCA_000966675.3 Picea glauca
TTTGTTTCCCATGATTTTTTCCCTCTTTCCTCTTTTCATGAGGAATTATTTTATGTAATGAGTAACTAAAATGGCCAAGTTGCCAGAACTCAATTTTTTTTGTCATTACAGTTAGGCTTAAGGGGGGGTGTTGGAGCATAATCCTAACTTAAATTAGTTTATACCTAGATTAGAATCCTATATATTGGTTAATACATTCATTTACACTTTATTTCACCTAATTTGGCCACATAGAGAAGAAGGGCACCTCATCCCTAGATTTTAGGGAGAACTGCTAATTTTAGATCAAGACTCAACTCTCGGTTCTTGATTTTCTTGATTTTTCTTGATTTATTCTTGATTTATCCTTGATGTATTCTAACTCCCCCATGAAGAACTCATATATTATTGGGGAATTCACACCTCCTCTTTGAGTGAGATATTTATTCCTTAATTAATGATTTTTGTTGTTACTATTATTAGTAACTACTATTTCAGGTCAATTAAGTGAGTTGGAACTGCTTCTCTTGTCAGTTAAGTGAGTTTAAGTGCGCTAATGTGCATCACTTGACTCTTGTGGACATTAATGAGTGTGTGAAATGTATATTTAGTGGTATAGGTCGAACTATGTGGTCTCCCTTAGCTTATGACACCTATTTTAGCTATTTCTAGCTTTTTTTGACTAGAATTTCTATGTTGGAAATTCTATATATTCACCTCCTCTCTTATTTTTTGAGGATGGTTGCTCACATATATTCATTTTTTATTAATATAATTCTATGATTTATGGAGAAAAAACTTTTTCTCATCTCTTGAATATCAGAAAATTGTTTGTGTTCAATTTAACTAGAATTCTAGATCTATCGGGGTTTCTACAGGAATTCTACACTAGGCACACTACAACCGCTCTCGATTCCACCTGCTATTTGGGAGGACATTTCTATGGATTTTATTACATACTTACCCAAATTGATAAATAAATCATCCATCATGGTGTTTGTTGATCACCTTTCCAAATATGCTCATTTCTTCTCTCTTCAACAGTCGTTTACAACATCCGCGGTGGCTCAAATTTTCATGGATCAGGTCTTCAAGCTTCATGGCATGCCACACTCTATTGTTTCTGATCGGGACCCAACTTTCACAAGAAATTTTTGGCAAGAACTATTCAAGCTACAAGGCACCCAATTGCATCTCAGTACAGCTTATCATCCCCATAATGATGGTCAAACAGAAGTTGTGAACAAGTGTTTGGAAACATATTTGAGGTGTTTTTCCTTGGAAAAGAAAAATTAGTGGGCTCAATGGTTACCCCTAGATAAATGGTGGTACAACACTTCATACCATACAACTGCATGCATGACACCTTTTGAAGTGGTATATGGATAGAAGCCACCTTCATTTCTCTCATACTTACCTGGTGTCTCGAAGGTCCAGGCGATTGACCAAACACTTACTGTTCGAGAGGCTATTCTCCACACCCTCAGAGAGAATTTGGTCATGGAACAGAATCACATGAAGCAACAAGCAAATCAAAGTCACTCTGAACATCAATTTGAAGAAGGGGATTAGGTGTTTCTTTGCCTACAACCTTACAAGCATAATTCCCTTAAGCCCGAGCATTGTTAGAAGCTAGTGCCCAAATTTTATGGTCCTTATACAGTTCTCAAGCATGTGGGATAGGTGGCATATTATTTAGCTTTACCCAGTTATTCAAAGCTACATCTTGTTTTTCATGTTTCCTACTTAAAGAAGGTGATCAGAACTAAGTGCCAAATTCAAACCAACCTTCTTGATCTAGCCGAATAAGGATCCATTTGGCCACATCCACAAGTAGTTTTGGACCACCGTGAGTGTTGCCTGAACCATCAAGGAAGTGTTAATCCAGTGGAAATATAAAACTCCAGCAGATGCCACTTGGGAACCAACTACCATTCTGTAGCAATTTCCACATCTCCAACCTTGAGGACAAGGTTGTTTTTAAGGGGGAGGACATGTTAGGGTCCTAACCCACACATAGGTAGAACAATATATTCGTATGTAATAAAGGTCCATATTAATAAGGCCTTGCAATAAAATAGAATAAGTCAGATGTAAGAAGACCTAATAGAAGCTTCTGATTCTAGAAGGATCTTCCTCTAGATTCTTCTTTTGATAGACATATTTAGTATAAATAGGAGTCGAGGGTATGAGAACCCTAGCTTGGATATTATTGTAATAGAGCTCTACTCAACTAGAGGTTACCCCCTCGAAGAGGCCCATGAAAATTTATTTTAGATTCAAAGTGTTATTTCTATTGTTATTCTTATATCATTTCAGTGCTATTGTGGTGAATGTTCTGGTTATATTGCTATTATTCTACCATTTCTAGCATTTTATTTATGTTATGTATACTTTTTATATCCGGTATATTACAGCATGAGGAGATGTATAATAGAATTGAGGTCGATCTCCAAGGGGTACAACATGCACTACAGTCTAGCCGCATAGTTTCCACTGCACCTCTGCCATTGGGAACACCAAAACCAAGAGATGAGCCAACCCAACTACATTGGCTCATTGATATAGTCAAATCTCTCCTTCAACGAGCACAAGAGGAAATAGAACAAGCCACCCAAGCTTTGATGCAAGTACATGGAGTACTTTTAGAACAATGTCAAGTTGCAGAACAAGAAAAGAGTGCTCTCCAAGTGAATTTTGATGAAGAAAAGGAACAACTGCAGCAAGGCAAGGAACAGTTACTCACCGAGCAACTCTAAGTGAAGGAAGTGGTCAATAGAGCACTGCGCTCTGTGACAGTCATAGAAATAAAGGTAGAGGACCAAGTCACAAAGCAAGTAGAATAGCTCACAAAAGTGATCCAATAGCTCCAGCAACGCATAACAGACTTGGAGCTACGCACTGTGCCCAAGACCCCACAATATGTAAGGGACCAAAGAGAAGAAACTTCCCATAGCACAATTGAGAGACTAAAATCCCTTTCCCTGGAATGCAAGCAGTTGAGTAATTGTAGTGCCCAAACATATGAAAAACTCACTGAGAACCCAAAGTTGCAGGAACTGGAGTCACAGATCTAGGAAGAGAAGTAGCACGGAGAAACACTACAGGGGCATCTAAAATCCCTATCAGTTATGGAAAGAATGAAGCAGTCTCAACAGCAGTGCACTGCCCAATAATAGATCCATACTATACAGAGCCGAGTTATGGAATTAACTCAGAGGCTCCAACCTGTGCAAGATAAGGCTTACCAATTTTTCACAGAAGTTGAAAGTCGAGGAGTAGAGCTAGAATAGGTTGTCATCATAGCAAAATAATGCCTAAAGGGACCATTCCATGATGTGGTCATTTAGGATTTCACTGAATAGGAGGTTGTAGCACAACAACAAGTCCAGTTAGATCAAGACAAGCTCAAGGATTTCGAAGCAGAACTACCCAAACCAATGTGACTCAGGATGAGTCACGGGTGAGTGTTGGGGGCCTGTTGGCCCTTTACCAAGTTTTGAGTGATTTGGTTAAGTTTGACCTATTTTGGGACTTTGACAGCTTGTTGAAGGAGGAGCATAAGATGAAGTGGAGATAACAGGATCTCGACCCTTTTTGGGTCCTTTTTGGGTTTTTGGGATTATGTAATGGGCATGGGATGTCAGCCCATGGGTTTACCCATGCTTAGGCCTATTTTGTAATGTATATATAGATGTCTAGGAAATATAGAGAGAGGATCTATGTGATGTAAGGATGATAAGCTAAGTGTTAAGTGCAAGTATGGTTTGTATATGCTCTGTGCATACTGTGAGAGAATTGCAGAGCTAGGTGCAAGGTATTGTAACAGGCTATGAAGTGCTTTGTGTTGTAATTCAAGGAAGAAGGATCTAGTGAGATGCTCAGATCTTTTGTCCTATGTGGAGTAGGGTTTTCAAGCTCTGTGCATGTAACCTATTGAAGAAGATAGTAAATAAGAAGAGTTGGTGGACATAGCCCCAGGGTGGGGGTGAACCACATAAATACTATGTTATTCTTCTCTATGTGATGTTGTGATGTGTCTATGCTTTTGCTTGCTAAGTGATTTAATATAGATAGATAGAAAGATATGCCTATGCTTTATGCTTATGATGAATCTGGATGCTATATCTAACATGGGTGAATGTCCTTAGTTCTTGAATCTACTAGATCTTATCCATTTACTTATGCTAAGTGATTAAATACATCATATCTGAGTGAATGATGCGATGCTTTGTTCTATCTGCGTAGTAGATATTGGTTGAATATTGATGAACTGTTGGTGCTAAGTGCTCTGTTAAGTATTACAATCACAAATCTATGTCCCAGCTAAGGTTGTAGACACTTGAGTTCTGCAACCACCCTTGCCTCTACCTTGAGTGAGACATCATTTGCTTCATAGGTGTTGCCGAAAGGGTCAGTAATTAGGGTTTTGTTGGTGCGTTGTTGTAGCGTTGAACCTTGGTTCTGCCCGTGTGCCAATAGGGATATACCATTGTAAGGGTATCACACTTCCCTAAACCATGTATAGGTTTTATTTTCCTTTTGAAATAATAATATGAAAATAATTAGGCCAAGAAGTCACAGCTATTGGTTTTGGCCATTCAGGTGATGCTAACTTTGCGTCCTTCGTACAAGGTCATGTGGACTCAAAATTAGACTCATGATAGCTCGTTGGAAATCCTGTCCCGATCCCTACGACATGGAAGCATTTTATTTCTCGAATTGTTACCATATTACATATTATCCTTTGTGAAAGTACCCCTTCCCCAAGGGACCCGCCTATTGATAGGCAAAAGGGGCCAACGTTAAAATTCTTGTAAACTGCATGCTTATCTCATGAAACCTAAACCGAACAGTATTGAAATGAGGAAGAAATGATGTGGGAGGGTTCAAAACCCCCTAAAGGTAGCCAACTGATAATATTCCAAGGGAAGAGGCCATATTAACTATGACCTCCGCCACTATCTTGGACTAGACCCATAGCACGAAGGGATGTTTGTGGAGCAATGACTATGCAAAACACCATGTTGAGCCCAGAGCAAATTTTTGGGTCAACTGTGGAATCCTACATGGAAACCAACGATGACCACTAGATATGCCCCGGGTGTCCGGGGCCATGGGGGAAAAGGGGTTATCTTAAGGGGTGTGGCTAGCATTGGAAAACAATGTTGACTAATGGTGATATTAAATAGGTTTTTACAGGAAACAACAATGATGATTGAATGGAAGTAGGGATCTCATTAGGTAGATGAATTTTTTTTCCTAGTTATATACCCCCACACTAGTATCTCTCCATGAATTTGTATTGTTGAAGTTCTTTCGCTGTCCATTATTGGGCTTACATGATTATGTTGAACATATTGTCATTAATGTGAACAGTCAATGTGATGATCTGTTGTTAATGATGAATTACCATAGATGAGATTGTCATTAATGTCAATAGTATATCAGTTAGAAGAAGATGTCAAACAACATGAATAGATCGAAAGCGTAAGCTCAGAAGGAAGAGAGAATAGGAGGAGAGAAAAGTATGAATATCAAATATCAGAAGGAAGAGCACATTGCACATTATATCAGGTAGTAGAAGAAATGAACAGGCTGAACCAATTTGTGATTATTGTTGATCATGATAGGATCAACAATGTTCCTATGAAAAAATATCAGCAACAATCCAATAAGAGTGAGAAGCCTCAATAGCCATCCAATCAAAGTGAGAAGCCTCAACAATATTCCAATCAAGAAATTGATCATGTTGATCATCTCATATTACGAAAATCGGTCATATGAGTGATCATGGGCTTGAGGATCATTGGAGGATCATGACCGTCAGATCTACAAGCTAGATCAATGACAGGGATGAATTGTGAGGAGTGAAAGAAGAATTAAAAAACTCACTAGTTCTAACCTTGCAATTGGTCTAGATCGTCATATCTCATAGACTCTGATATCGACGACTCTGGTTGAACCAATAAGCGATAATTTTAATTCAGATTAAGTCATGACCATCGGATGCGTAATTGCCAGATCAATGGCATGGATGAATTGCAGATATAGAAAGGAGAATTAAATATCATGCTAGTTCCAATATCAAAATTATTTAGGACCATTTGATCTTATAGATTCGAAGATTGACGATTGTGGTGGACTCACCAACAATGCACAAATTCCAATTGTGGAGTTTGGGTGATGAGTTAAATCACTTGTAAGTCATGGTTCCACAATCATCGTTGACCGTTGATCTTCTTTGAGTGTCCTCACGACCATTGGATCACATTTTAGTGGAAGGACAGGATAATCTAGAAAAGTTGCACCATAGATAGATTGAGCCATCGATCTAAGAAAATAATCAGCGAACATCATTCACTTCAGATATAAATATGCGAGGAGATTATGCTCTAGAAAGTTTGAAGATTTGAAATTCCCAAAATGTGAATTTTCGTCAACTGTCAAATCATTTTCAAGTGGAAGGACAGGATAAGCTAGCAAATATGCATCACAAAAATATTGATGCGTCAATCTAAGATCCTGATCAACGAACAACATTCAATTCAGATATAAAGATGCGAGGAGCTTACGCTCTGGAAAGTTTGAGATTTGAAAAACCTGAAGCCTAGAAATCTGAAATGAATAAGGACCATCAGATCTAGAGAACATATGATGACCATTAGATCAGGGACATGTACATCAGTAGACCATGTCAGTAAGGACACGTGGCATACTATGTCAGAAGACCACGTCAGCAAAAGACATATGGCAGATTATGTCAATAGAACATGACAACAAAAGACATGTGGCAGACCATGTAAGTAGACCACGTCAACAAATACAAATGGAATAATCATATGATGACAAGCGTTAAGAGGAAATTGGCTCGTGCTATGTCAGCAAGTGATGTAAGAAAGTTACGTCACTCCGGGATAATTGCTTTGGGAGTTTCACCACCAAGAAATGTCAAAAGTCCCAAAGTCCTGAAGAACGAAGGTCTGAAGTCACTCTCATCCATCGATATGAGATACCCTTCAAATACCATCCTGGACATTAGATCAAGGCAATGAACATGTGCCACATAAGGAGATCCACATCAGCAAGACTATGTCAACAAGGACACATGGTGCATCTAGAGAATGACAAGTGTCAAGTTGAATCGACATTTCAGGTACGTGCAAATCATGAATCAGTGTGACACATGGCATATACTTGGCTTGTGACATGTCATCATGTGACGTAAGCAAGTTACGTCACTCCGGGAGTTTTTCTTCGGGAGTTTTACCACCAGCACTTGATCAAAGTCCCAAAGTCCTAAATGTTGATGTCTTGAAGTGGACACGAGACATGCGATCTGAAGATCACTTCAGGAGCATTCTCAACCATCAATCTACTTTAGTGGAAGGATAATGTAAGTGGAAACGTTAACCGAAAGTAAGCGGTCTCTACCACTTTATGACTGACTCAATAGGTGATCACTATAGAAGAAAGAAAGGGTTGAGATTTGAAATCTCTAAAGTCCGGAGACCTGAAGGATATCTCGACCATCGATCAAGAAAGGGACACACGTCAGTGGATTGTCAGCTCCATAATATTGATGTACAGGGGAAATAATGGGTTGATATTTTAAATATCCAAAGTCCGGAGACCTGAAGGAGATCTCGACCATTAATCTGATGTCAGGTGTACTCAAAACTGTTGATCAAAACACAGTGGAAGGATAGAGTAAGTATAATAGACGAAGTCGTGGAGTAAATGGTGGCCATCCATATCATTTCTTGATTAAGTCATGGTCGTTGGATTAAGCAATGAAGTGTAGGTCCAAGGATCGAATCTGACCATTGAACTGGTTCCACCAAGTAAACATGAACTTTCTTATCTATTCGGGGAAATATGCTCCAGGAGATTTGACATGTTGCAAGTCTCGAAGTCCCGAAGGGAAAATTCCAAAAGTCCTGACAATCATCCATCTCATCAGGATGTTGAATCGTGGTCGATGAATTGATAAGCACTCAAGCACTCGTCTTGCCTCACGTGAGGTCACCGCCATTGGTCATATGGTAAAGAGATTTAAAAGGGAGAATGTAATGTGTCACTTAAATTGATAATCCCTTGGTTGTACACCTATGATCATATGAACATGGTTTGAAGGAAGCACCGATTTCTGTTATCATAGAGATGAAGGAAATTGATCCATGTCTATGATTGATTTCTGAAATTAATGGGGATGCCAGGTTTAAAGTTGAAGACCCAAAATAGTGATCTCTGGTGGTCCCAAAATTTATTGTAAATGAACAAGTTGTAAATTTAACTACCTCAAAGAATCTGTCCAAGATTACAGTCCAAATAAAAGAAAGGAAGAATAACGAAGTGTCATTGAATATTCTTCTCAATGGATTATCAGATACAGTCAAGGAAAGCATAGGAGTATGCACATCTACCAAGGACTTATGGATGACGTTAGAAGAGATGTATCAAATCAAAAGACAATACACATAAGACATTCCTATCAAGGATGAAGAGGAAGAATAAGCCATCAATAAAGGTAAATACTCTCCACATTATCTCGATTGCAATAATGTTGATATTGAATTCTCCCCTGCAAATAAAGAAGAACACTTAGATACAATAACAAAATATTATGTTAGCATTTATCTCATGGAACAAGTAGAAGAAGAACTATCAAAGGACAAAAAAAAGGTTGATTGGAGTCTTTGTGAATACTTCTATGACCATAATGATTCATTCTATAGATATCTTCATGACTATACTAAAGAATTTCTTAAAAAGAGTCAAAAGCATATCTTGGAAACAAAGGAAATGATAAAGGAAAATGAAAAGATAATATATGAGAAAGATAATCAGTTAGAAGAAAAAGAAGAGGATATCGAGAAGATGAAGAAACAAATTACTCAAGTAAATTAAAAGAAGAAGGAATATGATGAGCTTAGCAATCAAAGTCATATCCTGGAAATAAAAGAAAAGCTCAAAGACAATGAAGAAATCATATATGAGGAAAAGATTCAGCTAGAAAACAAAGAAGAAGAGAACAAAAGATTGAAAACCAAAGGTGTTGATCTAACAAAAGAAAAGGAAGAGGACATCGAGAGATTGAAAAATGAAATCAATCAAGCAAAGGAAGAGGATATTGAGAGACTAAAAAATGAAATCAGTCAAGCAAAGGACAAGGAGATCAAGAAACTGAAAAATGAAATCATTCAAGCAAAAGAAGAAAAGAAGGAAGATGATGAACCAAGAAAAAACCTTGCAGATCTAAAATAACTAAGGGAAAGCTATGTCAATCTTAAAATCCAGCTTGAAGAAGCCAAAATAAGGGAGGAGGTAGTGAGGAACCAACTGAAAAAAAAGGAAGAATCATGTCATAAGCTGGAAGAAGAAGTTGTGAATCTTAGAAAGAAGGTTGAGAAGTCAAACACCCAAATCAAGTTCTTGAACAACTCAATGACCTTGAATGAGATATTGGACAGTTAAAGATCACCAAATGACAAATCTAGTCTTGGATACAACAAGGAAGAAATCAGTACTCCTAAGAAATCTGATGCAGGTCCTTCATTTGTAAAAGGTGAAAATAGTGAAAGTAGGTATGACTCAGGTTCTTCATGTTCAATAAATAAAAGAAACACTACAAAATTTAGAAGATTAGATCAAGGAAGACAACCAAATGCTAATTATACACCTCAAAACAAGTTTAGAAGAGAGACACCTTCATGGATGAATCAAAGAAGGTATGAGAGTGTTTTTAACGGTTATTGTTTTTCTTATAATGAATATGGTCATAAAGCCTTAGATTGTAGGCATCATGGAAGAAAATAAGTTGGTAGGTTCAACAACAGTATAAGATGTTAGAACTGCAATCATGTTGGACATATTGTTGCACATTGTTACACTATGAGATGTTATAATTTTGGTGGGTATGACCAGAAAGCTTATAGCTGTTAGAACTCAAGAAAACAGTCAATGAGAAATAATTCATACAGTATGACAAAAGGAGTAAATAGAACATGGAAGAAAAATGAAGTTGCAGTAATAGAAGATCAGAAAACAAAGTTCAAAAAACCAGGACACTCGCAAATGTGGGTAGCAAAGACTGAACAAGTGAACGGGAGTGAAGTTAATTGCTGCAAAAAGAATTGCAGTCATGTGACAACCATAGTATAAAATTTCTCAGACAACTTTAGAGAAATTTATAGTAAAGAAGAATCTTGGATAAATATGAATACATCTGGTTAGAGATCGATGAGAATCAATGGGAAGATCCAAGAGTTGTTTGAATAAGATGAGATACAATTGCATAGTGTTCCAGTAGGATAGCGACATTCGTAGAAGCAACATTCTGATGTACAAAATGAGGTACATGACATCCTGTAGAGATAACAAGAGGAAAAACCCTATCAGAAAAACGTGCCCTTTTAGAAACAAAGGGGGAGAATAGCCAGTAAAAACTTAGGGGAAATTTTTGGTTAGTAAGTAAGAAAGTAATTAGACTAAGTCTTGAAAAGACTCGATCACTGCAAAAGATTGGTTTCAAGAAGAATACTCATTTGAAACACAAAAAATCCAAATCAACTGAGATAAGAAGTTAGTAAATTAATAGGGGAAGAAACCTTGTCAGGAAGACCTACCTTTTCAGAAACAAAGTGTGAGAGTATTCAGAAGCAGAGAGAGAGCATATTGACAGGGGGAGTCATTTAGTTATGGCAGACAAAAAATGATTGTAGGAAGAGTTACCCAAGTTCAGATTCTGGTCAGTAACATACAAAGATTTACCAGAGGGGGAAAAACCCTTTGCCATTGATCTCAAAGGGGGAGAGAAAACTTCATAAGAGGAAAGCATCATCACATGGGGAGTTTTGTATATGAAGTTAGTGTGTTTCCCTCAATGACAAAGGGGGATATTGTTGGACATATTGTCATTGATGTCAATAGTCGATGTGACGATATGTTCTTAATGATGAATTACCACAGATGAGATTGTCAATGATGTCAACAATATATCAGTTATTAGAAGATGTCAAACAGTATGTAGAAATCAAAAGTGCAAGATCAGGAGGAGGAGAGAATAGGAGGAGTGAACAGTATGAAGATCAAAGCTCAAAAGGAAGAGCTCATTACACAGTATATTAGGTAGAAGAAGAAGAGAACAGGCTGGAAAAATTCATGTTTATTGTTGATCACAATAGGATCAACAATGTTCCTATGATAAAAGCTCAGCAGTCATTCGATCAGAGTGAGAAGCCTCAACAACTGTTCGATCAGAGTGAGAAGCCTCAAAAGCTACCCGATCAAGAAATCGACCGTGTTGATCATCTCATATTATGAATGTCAGTCATATAAGTGACTGTGGGCTTGAGGATCATTGGAGGATCATGACCATCATATCTGAAAGCCAAATCAACGACAGGGATGAATTGCAGGGAGCGAAAGAAGAATTAAACAACTCGCTAGTTATAACCCTACAATTGGTCTAAATCGTCAAATCTCATAGACTCCGATATCCACGGCTGTGGTTGATCCAATAAGTGATCATTTTAAGTCATATTAAGTCATGACCATCGGATGCGCAATCTCCAGATCAACGACAAGGATGAATTGCAGAGATAGAAAGGAGAATTAAATATCATGCTAGTTCCAATCCCATAATTAGTCAGGACCATTCGATCTTATAGAATTTAAGATCGACAATTGTGGGGGACTCACCAACAATGCACACTTTTCAATTGCGAAGTTTGGGTGGTAGGTTAAATCACTTGCAATTCATGTTTTTATAATCATCATTGACTGTTGATCTTCTTGGAGTGTCCTCACGACAATTGGATAACATTTTAGTGGAAGGATAGGATAAGCTAAAAGGGATGAAAGTTTGATTATCTGAATACCCGTAAACCATCGGATCAAACCTGAATTTTTGTCAGTCGTTGGATCACATTTTAGTGGAAGGATAGGATAAGCTATACAATTTTCACCATATAAATATCGAGCCATTGATCTAAGAACATGATCGATGAACATCATTCACTTCAGATATAAATATGCAAGGAGGTTACGCTCCAGAAGGTTTCAAGATTTGAATTTCCCAAAATGAGAATTTTCGTCAGACATCGGACCATTTTTGAGTGTAAGGAAATGATAAGCTAGCAAAGTTACATCGTAGAAATATCGAGTCGTCGATCTAATAACATGATCAACAAACAACATTCACTTTGGATATAAATATCTGAGGAGGTTACGCTCTGAAAAGTTTGAGATTTGAAAAACCTGAAGCCCGAGAATCCTAAATGAATAAGGACCATCAGATCTGGAGAACATACGATGATCATTAGATCATGGATTTCTACATTAGCAAACCATGTCAGTAAGGACACATGGTAGACTACATCAGAAGACCATGTCAACAAAAGACATATGGAAGATTACATCAACATACCATGATAGCAAAAGACATGTTGCAGACCATGTCAAAAGACCACATCATCAAATACACATGGCATAGATATATGATAACAAGTGTCCAGAGGAAATTGGCTCGTGCCATGTCAACAAGTGACGTAAGAAAGTTACATCACTCTGGGAGAATTGCTTCGAGAGTTTCACCACCAAGAAATTTCAAAAGTCTTGAAGTCTCGAAGGATGAAGATTCGAAGTCACTCTCAACCATCGATCTGAGATACCCTTCAGATACCATCCTGACCATTAGATCAAGGAGATGAACATGTTCCACATAAGAAGATCCACATTAGCAATACTATGTTAGAAAGGAAACATGGCACAGCCAGAGAATGACAAGTGTCAAGTTGAATCGACATTTCAGGTAGTTGCAAATCATGAATCAAAGTGACACGTGATAGATACTTGACTCATGACACATCAACAATTGACATAAGTAAGTTACGTCACTCTGAGATTTTTTCTTTGGGATTTTTACCACCAGCACTTGCCCAAATTCCCGAAGTCTGGAATGCCGAAGTGGACACGAGACATGTGATCTGGAGATCACTTCAGGAGTGTTCTCAACCATCGATATACTTCACTGGAAGGATAGTGTAAGTGGAAACGTTAACTGACAACAAGTGGTATCCATCGCTTTATGACTGACTCGGTAGGTGATCACTCCGGAAGAAAGAAAGGGTTGAGATTTGAAATCTCCAAAGTGCGGAGACCCAAAGGAGATATGGATCATTGATTGAGAAAGAGACATGCGCCACTCGATTGTTAGCTCTAGAAGATTGATGTATGGACAAAATAAGGGGTTGAGATTTGAAATATCTGAAGTCTGGAGACCCGAAGGAGATCTCGACCATTGATATGATGTCGGGTGTACTCACAACCATTGATCAAAACTCAGTGGAAGGATAGCGTAAGTATAATAAATGAAGTCACAGAGTAAATGGTGCTCATCCATCTCATTTCTTGATTAATTCCTAGCCATTGGATTAATAAATGAAGTATAGGTCCAAGGATCAAATCTGACCATTGATCTGATTCCATGAAGTAAATGTGAACCATCTGATCTATTTAGAAAAATTTGCTCCAGGAGATTGTACATGTTGCAAGTCTCGAAGTCCCGAAGGGAAAAGTCTCGAAGTCCCGACAATCATCCATCTCATCAGGAGATTGAATCATGGTCATTGAATTGATAAGTGCTCATCTTTCCTCACGTGAGGTCACCGTCATTGGTCATATGGTAAAGAGATTTAAAAGGGAGAATGTAATTTGTCACTTAAATTGATAAGCTCTTGGTTCTACACCTATGATCATATGAACATGGTTTGAAGGAAGCATTGATTTATTTTATCATAGAGACAAAGGAAATCAATCCATGACTTTGATTCATTTTTGAAAGTAAAGGGGATGCCAGGTTTAAAGTTGAAGACCTGAAACGATGATCTCTGGTGGTCCCAAAAGTTATTATAAATGAACATGTTAGTTATAACTTGTTGCACAAGTTGACTGAATAACTTAAACAAGTTTTGAGCATAAGATACTATAAATAAAACCATGATTGGTTCACCATAAAGTGTTCTAAGTGAAGCAGATGTGTTTGTGGAAAAGATAGGCTCGGTAAGAAAGAGCAGCCTGTGGATAAAATGAAGGGGATATTGACCTAAGGTCCATGCAAATATCAGAGAGAAGAAGAACTGAAGAAGGCGTGAATATCAGAGGAAAGACGAAGTGAAGAAGGCACAAATTTTAGAGAGAATATGAAGTGTAGTGATGAGATTTGATTGTATACCACTAATCATGAAACAAAATTGATTCATTAATGAATCACTACTACTGGAGTTGGTTGAACTCTAGTTGGATAGACTATGTCCTATCAGCAAGATGGGTCTTGCAGCAAGTTGGGTCTTTCTTGAGAGTTGGTGCTCTCCGAGGAGTTGTTTTTCCTTACTTTAGTTGGTGTTGAAACAAATTAGTTGGTTCTAGGAAAATCCTTATTATTATATTCACATATATTCATATAAATTATATACAAACATTTGGTGTATTATGTGTCCATTTCAATTATTATTTGATTGTTCTTAATCTATTCAAATATGTTTTAACTACTAACTTGTAAGAAGAAGAAAAATTAGAAAAGTCCACACACTAATTCCCCCCCCCTCCTCTCTTAGTGTGGGTAGTGTGTTCAATAGAGTATTTGTTGGATACGATAGTACAGTATTAGAACCAGGAGTAGGAATGATTCATCATAGAGGGAAATGTTTTATACCTTGAGGAAGATGATATTTATTTTTTCACTAGAGTATCATATGGGGGGTGTCATGGACGGTAGACTATATTCCCAGTGGAAATGAGTGGTCCACCATGGACTATATAGATCAATATTGTTGATATAGGTCACAGAGGACAAGTGGAAAGATCCCAATCAATATATCATTGAGTTGTTGCTAAAGACCATCCTCTTTAGTATAACACGAGTACCAAGGTCAATAACACAACATCATGTGACAAAGATCAACATGCAGGTGGCACTGATGTGCTTGGAACCCACCATATTCAACTAGTGTGGGGAAGTATTGGAAAACATGAAAGTTCAGCTAATGTGGTGCATGAATGGACACCAAAATAAATTTGGGTATGGATCCATCTTAGAACCTTTTTCATGGGAAGGGTGCTTGTGTTGAGGCCCCAAATAGTGATGGGTAACCCAATTTTGTAAGATCCAAAAGTGATTTACTGGGTGAAACACATGGGTAGAGAACCTAGGGGAAGTATGGGAGACCACTATGAGCTTGGATTTGATTCATGGTGGCACCATTTATGCGAGTATGGAATTCATATAGGATCTAGAGATTCTACTTCCCTTGGGAGAGGCGTGGGGACCTCTCTGTGATTTTATTATTGTATTTTTTATTTTTAATGTTTTGTATTTTTTGAAATATATATATATATATATATATATTTCAATGTAATTGATAGAACAATGTTGGCTATCATAGATGTCGGACTAGAGTGTCCAGATGGATGGGGCTAAGACTTTTGTCATATCAACAATGAGGAGACATTGGAGGCAGTGGGAGGTGACAACAACTGGGAGCTTAGTGATGTGAAGAGGAACTTGGAGGGGTTGAATATGGGATTCCCCCTTGTGCCGATGGAAAATATGTCACTGCACTTATAGCATCACACAATGGGAGTATCCTGCTCCTTTCACTGACTTCTTTGAAAGGTGGCTCGAGCGATGTTTTGTTATCATGAAACTCATGACTGGGATAAATAGATGATAGTTGCCCCATTTTGTACTAGACTTGATAATTAGCCAATCGACACATTTTGTATCAGGAGGCCAGTAGAGCCCCAATTTTGTATATGCAACTCTTTTTGAAGGATGTAACAAACTTTTATGTTATATGTACATATGCTTGGTTTGGCTTGTACTTATGAATGCCCAATAATGCGATTTTAAACCATGTTTTATGTACATGCATTCTAAATGACTTAAATAATGAGACAAATCCCATTCTAACACATAATTAGCCAATTGTAATGACCCTTTTCTTATTACTGTGAATAATTTCATAAATAATCCTAAACATTAGCTAAATTATAATTAATTATTATATAACCTTAATTGATTACAAGTTATTAATTAATT
>JZKD02S1720909.1:1655821-1705119 GCA_000966675.3 Picea glauca
TTTTATTTATCAAAATCTGGGAATGAATATGCTAGAGTAAGCAAATTTTTAGTAAGTTTCAAAATTCCGCTCTGTTTTAATTTATGGTAGCTTAAATGAAATCCTGGTTGTTACACCAAAAAATTAGCCAAGGTATTATATCCTTTAAGAACATGACAATACTTGATGTATTCAAAGTAGTGTTCAAGAAGATGAACCCTCAAATACTTATGTAGCAACACAAGGTTTCTAACACTATAGTTGTGATTCAATTGTGAGACCACAAGCTAACAATACATATTGAAAACTAAACAATGGATACTAAGGGAGAGAGCTTCAGACAAAATTTCAATATCAACACTATACTCCATGATGTTATTGGTTGCAGGACCAAGGTAAACACCCCCTAAACTCACGAACTCATCATTGGGAGATAATATCACCTAAGAAATGAAAGTTATATTCTGGGTACTACAACTGGTGCCATTGTCATATCCCACATAGACAAAGGTGGACCATGAAATATGGAAATCAAGTATAAAGCATACTAAGTAACTAATTGAGACATGTAACACACATAAAAGTCAGATCATACCACTCCAAAACCAAAAAAACACCCATGTACAAAGCATCACGTGGTCGAATTGCCTAAGCATAATAATTTTTAAGGTAGAGCCCATTGCAAGGCTCCGAAAGTGGATTCCTATTACAGTCGACTAGCAGATAGCCCTCTCTTTTCAAGACATGTTTAACGATGTAAGGACCATGCCAAATGGGTTCAAAATTTCTTTCACCTAATGTATCATGGTCATGATCATAGACCAAGACCAATTCACCCTCTAAAATGACCTGAGGATAGGCAGATTTATCATACTAGGATTTGACATGTTTCTCATGAGTTTTACTAGCCATTGAAGCATAATTAAGTTGTTCATCAATATGGGCCAATTACAAGAGACACACCTTCTCATCAGAGTGTAAGGTACCATATCTATTATAATAGTCGAAAACAAAAATATTGCAAATAATGACAATGGAACAACACAATAGATGAAACCACAATAATGCTTACTTGCCTATTCAAGGGGGAAACCTCTATCAGAGCATTACTATATTACAATAATTCTCAAGACAAAAATTCTCATGCCTTCTACTCCTATTTATACTAAATCTATCTATCCAAAAGAACAATCTAGAGGAAGATCCTTCTAGAAGTGGAAGCGTCTATTAGGTCTTTTTACATTTGAATTATTATTCCTTATTGCTAGGAATTATTAATATTGGAATTTATTAAATGGAAATATATTATTCTACCTACATGAGGGGTTAGGGAGGCTACATCCCTAACATTCCCTCCCCCTTAAAAACATCCTTTTCCTCAAGGCTTGAGATGAGGAAATTGTTGCAGAATGGTAGTTGGCTCTTAGGTGGCATATGTTGGAGCTATATATTTCCACTGGACTAACACTTCCTTGATGGTGCACTGACGAAGAAAATGCTCATGTTGGTACAAAACTTCTTTCATCTGAAACCAGATGGAGCCTTCTTCATCCAACGCGAGAAGGTTGGTTTGCATTTGGCACTCAGTTCCAATCAGCTTCTTTAAGAAGGAGACATAAAAAACATAATGGAGCTTAGAATGAATAGGCAAAGCTAACTGATAGACCACCTGTCCCATGCACTTGAGAACTTTATAAGGACCTTAAAATTTGGGCACCATTTTCTGACAATGGTTTGCCTTGAGTGAAGTTTTCTTATAAGGTTGCATTCAAAGAAACACATGGTCTCCTTCAACAAATTGACGTTCGAAGCGACCTTGATCTACTTGTTGCTTCATGTGATTATGATCCATGACCAAATTCTCCTTGAGGGTACAAAGAATAGCCTCTCGAACTATAAGCATTTGGTCAACTTCCTGGACTTTCACGACACCTGGTATGTATGAGATAACTAACGATGGATTTTTTCCATATACTACTTCAAAAGAAGTCATGCAAGTAGTTTTATGGTAATAAGTGTTGCACCACCATTCAAATAGTGGTAACCAATGAGCCTATTGATTTATCCTTTCATATGAAAAACACCTCAAATGTGTTTCCAAACACTTTTTGATAACTTCAGTTTGACCATCAATCTGGGGATGATATAGTGTTGAGATACAAATGGTTTCATTGTATTCTAAACAGTTCTTGCCAAAAATTGTTGGTGAAATTTAGATCTCAATTATAAACAATAGAATGAGGCATACCATGAATATTGAAGACATGATCCATGAAAAGTTGAGCCACTGAGGAGGAAGTAAATGGGTGTTGAACAACATAGAAATGAGAATACTTGGAAAGATGATAAACAACCACCATGACGACTAACTTATTTCTTGATTTAGGTAATCCCATGATAAAATCCATAGAGATGTCCCTCCAAATAGAGAGTGGAATCAGAAGAGGTTATAGTTTTCCAGGAGATTTGACTGTTTCTCCCTTGTTGCATTGAAAAACATCAAATTCTTCCACAAAAGTGTGAACGTCTTGTTTCATACCATCCCCAAAAAAAAACGTTTGACCTAGTCATAAGTTTTGGTAAACCTTGAGTGCCCAACTGTGGGTGTAGCATGAAGCTCAAAAATCACTGTGGATTTAAGTTGTGACTATTTACTTAAATAAAAACAGCCTTTGTAGAGAAGCTCATTATTATTCCAAGAGTAACTGGGAAAAACTGGAGAATTGGCTTGCAATTATTGGATCAGATGCAAAATTTTGGGATCTTGTAGCTATTCCTGGCGAACATCTTGGAGCCAATCTGGTACAATGAAGGAGAGGGAAAAAAAGGACCTTTCATCTTCATATTTTCTAGAAAGAGCATCAACAACCACATTTTATTTTCCTTTCTTGTAAAAGATCTCATAATCATATCCGAAGAGCTTAGCCACCCATTTTTGTTGCTCTGAGGAGGAAGGTCGTGTTGGTTTTTCTTCATATCAGATATGATCGATTTATTATTACAGTAATGAGTGTTCCATATATAAGGAACATATGTTGACCATCCATGAAAGGATGTGTCCCTTGAATAATCAATAACCATTTATTATTATCATTTACTTATTATATATGATATTTAATAATCAATAATTATATTATTAATTATTATTCTAAGAGAATTTTTTCCCGATGTTGTCCAAACATCAACACTCCCTCTCAATGAGGGAGTCATTCTGCATCATGGCAAGATTGTATTTGATGTATACAAACTTCAAAGACATTATCTATCAGTCTTGGGAGACGTCTTTATCCCACCTGAACCGAGGAGAAATTCCTTCTCCGGCTCTCCCTCTGAGCCAATTAACTCTCTCTAAGATTAGGCTACACCCTCTAGAAACACTAGGGTCAACTCCCTTGACATGTCCTCATGTGCTCTCCACAAGGGGCGTTGGGCTATAAACCCAAACGTACTTATCCATTATCGGATAAGTGCCCTACTTATCCCTTCTCAAATAAGTGTCATCACAGATCAACTCAACTCAATCATAGAGGAGTACAATATGGAGAATGTCTCAGGAAGTTGCAAACATCAACACTCCCTCCAGGGATGATTTTAGGGGCTAAATTTCACACATGGGATAATTTTCCATGTTTTTTCAAAAGACAAGATTCGCTATTTTAAAAATTATTCGCCCAAATTCTATAGGATAAAATTATTTTACCCTAAAAATTGCCAAAAAATTTTAAAAACTACATAAAACCCTTAGAAATTTGAATATTTTTACAAAAATATCGCTAATAATTTATAGTTAGCATATGAAGGATTAGTAAGATTCGTCAAGGTTTCTACATTTTAAAATAATTTTCCATCCTTAAAATCATCCTTGATCATCCTTGACTCCCTCTCATTAAGGGAGGCATTCTCTGCCACACCAAGTCTGTCATGGAAGTACTTGAACTTTGTCCTAGTTTGGTAATAACATCAACAACCTACTCATTTGTAGGAAGGTACTGCACCAATACTTCCTTCTTCTACACCATGTATCATATGTAATGGTACTTGATCTCAATGTGGTTCAATTTTTCATGAAACACTGGATTATTAGATATCTTCACACAAATTTGGTTACCATAATGAATAATGGTCGAATCTAGCACATGTTCGAATAAATATGCATAGATATTGTGAAGCCACACTGCTTCATGGACTGTCATACTTAATGCAATATACTCTACTTTTTTTGTGCTCAAAGAAATAGAGGTTCATTTCCTACTACACCAGAAAACCATGGAAGATCCCAAAGTGAAGCAACACCCAAATGTGCTCTTTCTATTCACTACGCTCCCTGCCCAATCAGATTCAATATATTCCTACCATATCATATCAATACTGGAATTATATCTTAGACCATGTCCAATTGTGACTCACAAGTATAGCAACACATGTTTCACAACAATATAGTGTGTCTATCTCGGCTGACTTATAAACTGGCTAAGTTCACTCACTACATAGAAAATATTTGGTTTGGTGTTAACCAGATACATCAATTATCCAATCAGTTCTCTGTACAGAATCGGATCAATTTTGTCAGAATTGAAAGAAGACACAGTTAGTTTCTTCAGATTTTTCACCATTGGTCTAGCCATGAGCTTCAAGTTCAGTATCCAAAACTTCTTCAATATTTCAACTCTGTATTTACCTTGACTTAGGAACATCTCATAAGTTCTCTTCCACACCTCTAGTCCCAATAAGTAATGCATCATACCAAGGTCCTTCATATCAAACTTAGAGGCCAATGCATACTTGCATTCAACAATAAGGCTCTTTGTATCAATGAGGAATAAATCATCAACGTAGAGGACCAAAATCAGGGACTCACCATTAATAGTCTTGTAGTATAGGCTAGGATCGAAAACACTTTTGTTGAAGCCCAAAAATCATCAGGTGTCCATCAATCCTTGCATATCAAGATCTAGGTGGTTTATTGAGTCCATATAAGGCCATATTCAACCTGCACACATGAGACTCCTTCTCATGTATCATGAAACCATCTGGATGATCGATGTATACTTCTTCCTCAATATCTCCATTGAGAAAGGTTATATTTACATCCATTTGATGTACTCTCTAACCCATGGATGTTATAGGGGAAATAATCATCTGGATAGAAGTGTATTGAGTAAGAAGAGCAAATGTCTCCTCATAATCTATTCCCTCCACCTGAGAGAATCCTCTAGCAACAAATCTCATTTTCTGCCTCTCAATGCTCTCATCAACTATGTGTTTGATCTTGTAGATCCATTTGGAAGTCACTACATACTTGCCCTTAAGCATCGAAACAATATCCCACACATAATTCTTCATGGTGGATTGATACTCCTCCATCATGACATCTCTCCATACCAAATGATTAGTTTCCTCCTCATAATAGGAAAGCTCAAAATGAATTATGTGGCTCATAGTTGTGGCATAGAATGAATATCTTTAAGGTATATTTCTCTCTCAGAGGGTACCATGAGGAGATGCATGTCCTTCTGCATCCTACAGTGTTTGATGACTCCATGCAAGTATCTTCCGACCTACTGCAATATCTATGGAAACATTAACTGGAGCTACAGGATCAATGGGATCAATTGGCTCAATTGTCTCCCTCTAAAAGGGAATGCCATATTGGAACTTATTTGACATATAAAGATTTCGTCATGAAACCAATGTCTAATACATATCAAGGTTCCCTCACAGACTCAATGTCTCACAAGACATATCGAGTTTTCCTTGTGAAACCAATGTCTTCGTTCATTCATCTGACCATCTGAGGCACGTCATGATGAATTCTACACCATCTTTCTTGTCTATGTACTAAAGCATAGGTGCTTCATTTGCACCATGTCTTAGATGAAATCCTATGAGAATCCTCTAAAGCCTCACCGCTTCCATGACTTGCATAATTTTCTATGATATATTCTACCTATGCAGTACTGAATGTTATAGAAGTATGCTTCCACTAATCCTAACTGATCTCAAGCTGAGGCAACACCCTCTGGTGTGATTTCTGTCAACTGCACTCTCTTCCTAGTGAGAACTATATATCTTTATAGCATTTCTTCATCTCCTGAGACATATCCAACTGTACCACACTATTACACTTTCTCTTCTACAACTTAGTCTTCTCAAATCACAATATGGATTAGTGTGCTTACTACAAAGCATTATCTCACTCTTTACTTTGAGAGTAGGTTCTTCACTCTCTCTGCAACTACTCCCTCTGGTATTTTGAAACTACTCCCTTTGGGACTCTATAACTGCTAAGCACTAAGACTGAGAGTAGCTTCTCTACTTTGTCATCAATTTCCCTCCTCTAGGACCGATCTATGTGGAACTGGCTCCTCCACTCTGTCCTGGAACACACAGAATTAGCCATTCTCCTCAATAATAAAATGATTTATGACATTTTTCATCATTCTTTGGACATTGAATGTGCCTCATACGCAAATCTAAACCGACTTCTCTCATAGGTACTTCAAAAACCCTAAAATTTTTGTTCAGTTATATGTGTATTGAATGGTCAATGTTAACCTTATTTTATTTATGTTTTTCATTCCATCGCTAATTGAATTTTATGCATTGACAATGCCCATATTAAGCCCAGATTCTACTATAACCCTTGTTGAACTCACTGTCCATACGTTCGAAGACAACCTTGTTGATTTCACAGTCCATATGTAGGAAGACATGTCCATTATTCATGCAACATGTTAATTTTCAAGGTTTTAGAAGACCATCATTACTTCTCTCTTGGTACTTGGGGGAAGCAGAAATGCAATTGGGAATCACAAAATTTTGAGCCAATTACTCAGAAAAGCAATGAGAAGCTCACCTCACCCAAAGTTGACTTGGTTAAATGCTAACCACCCTTTTGTAGTATCCTTTTCAGCATCAACATCAGAGGGTAGAAGACGGTTATCATGGTAATGGTAGTCACCTTCAAACTCTTGTGATGTAACCCAGATTCCCTTTAGCTAGTTGATCATGCGTCCTCCGATGAATCGAGGGACAATCATTCTCATCGAAAAATCATGGTCTAGATGTATAAGTTCTCCATTCTGCATGTAATCCAATATGACATCATGCTTGGGATCCATTGTAATGACAGCACAAATACTCATCCCATAATCTAAATCCCCCGGGAAAATTTTTGGATCCATCGAAATAGACATAGAGGGATCCTTTCTTCTTGGACATCATCCCACATTTCTTGAGCACATCGCACAGTCAAACCCCACACCAAATGGAGGTGGAAATACCACCTACTCTCCTGTTGAATCCATTTGTTTGTTTCACCAGATTCAGTTCCTTGCCCCGATTCCTTGCGGACACCATTGTGATTGGAAGCTCCCAAGGTGGAAACACCTTCACCAGCTCATACATGGTGAACTTCGTTGGCCGCTTCACCAAACTAAAGATTTCCACTATCCATTCATCCCACAAGGCATGGGGAACATGGTCATGGTTTCTAATGTAATGAAGTAATACATGCATGATAAGTCCGTGATCAATGAGACATGAAAGTGGGGGTTCACAATTCATATTTACCTGGGCCCTTTCGTGAGGGAGTCAGCCTAGTCCTTCTATGTTACCATGTTGGTTTTTCTTCATATGAGATATGATTGATGTATTATTACAATAATTCGTATTCCATATATAAGGAACGTATGGTGACCATCCATTAAAGGATGCTTCCCTTGAATAATCAATAACTATTTATTATTATCATTTACTTATTATATATGATATTTAATAATTAATAATTATATTATTAATTATTATTCTAAGAAAATATTTTCCCTATGTTGTCCAAACATCAACAGGTCATTTCTCCAGAAAATACTTGAGTCTTTGATGATCTATCTTAATTTGGAACCATTTACCCAATAGATAAGGGTGACATAGATCCACTGCATGAAAAATAGATAGCATTTCATTTTCATAGATTGATTGGCCCAAATGTCGCTTTGACAGTTGTTTTCTAGTAAAGGCCAAAGGCCAACCATCTTGCATAAGGACTGCTCCAATTCCTCTCTTGAAAGAATCACTTTCTAGGGAAAAGGTATTTTGGAATCAAGAAGGTCCAGGACTAGAGTGGTGCACATAGCTACCTTCAAGGCTTGAAAGGCCTGATCAGCCATGGGATTCCAAGTGAAGGAATTATTTTTAAGGAGATTAGTGAGAGGTGTCGCAATATTTCCATAATTATTAACAAACTTGCGATAATATCCTATTAAACCTAGAAAACCATGCAAGATTTTGAGAGTATTTGGGCAAGGCCAATCCTACATAGCTTCAATATTCTTAATATCCACCTTGAAACCTTCCTTTCCAACAATATGACCCAAGTACTTGACTTTTGAGGCTCCAAAAGCACATTTATATTCTTTGAGGAAAATTTGGTGCTCAGAGAGTAGATGTAGAACTTGATCCACATGATAAATATGGGTTGTCCAGGTTTTACTATAGATGATAATATCATGAAATAAAACTAAGACAAAATGACAGAGAAAAGGATGGAAGACATGATTCATGAGGCTTTGGAAAGTGGAGGGAGAATTACAAAAGACAAAGGGAAAGACCAAAAAATCATAGTGGCCCTCATGAGTTTGAAATGTAGTCTTAGGAATGTCTACCTCTTTCATACATATCTAGTGGTAACCAAAATGAAGATCAAGTTTAGTAAATAACTAGGCACCACTCAATTCATCCAAGAGATCATCAATGATAGAAATGGGAAATTTGTCTTTGATGGTGAGTTTTTTTAGGGTGTGAAATTCAAGACACATGCACTAAGAGCCGTCTTTATTAAGTACCATGAATACAAGAGACAAATAGGGGCTCATACTAGGACAGATAACTCATGCGGTGAGAAATTCTTGAACAATTTTCTCAATTTCATTTTTCTGGGAAAAGGGATGACGATAGGGATGAACATTGGGAGGAAGGATGTCAGGGACAATGGGAATGGAATGATCATGAACACCATGAGAAGGAGGAAGTACCTAGGGAGTGGAAAAAACAACTTTATGTTTGGAGAGGTTGTATTGGAGGTCTGGTGGCACAAACGGTGTCTCGGTGGCATGAATGGAATGGAGTTGTGAAATAATGCATTTATTTAGGAGATTTTCCATGTGATGGGAACTGATGATCTTAGGGGAACCTACTATGATTCCATAGTGGGAGCCTTGACATCATATTTAGAAACATCCTCGGAGATGGCCATAAAAATATTTTGTTCCTTACACTTGTGCCCAGGAAAATATTTTTCATCACAATTTTAACAAAGGCCCTTGAGTTGGCCACTATTACATATTGGAAAAATTGTGACATTCTACTTGCAACGTTATGGAAAAAATTGGCCACACTATAAAAAAAAAGAGGGAAATTTAAGTTTTTTTTCCATCCTGTCCAATATCGTCGCACGTGAGACAAAATTTTCAAATCGTCGAGCGACGTCTTCTGAAGGTCTTCGCAAGAGTGATGACATCAAATGTGTGTCTCTCTTGTGATAATGTGAACAATGCCCCCCCCCAAAGGTCACCCACTATTTGACAAAGTCAACATTGACTTGGTCAACTGTCGTCAGAATTGCGTCATTATAAAATCTATAAATGTGTTTCATTTTAGGGATGTTGTGACAAGTTTGCTATAACAACAACAGTTCAAAAAGGGTATAAGGTCTTCGCGAAAAAAAAAAAAAAATCATATGTTATCATAGAAAAATATAAATATATTATATTATACACCACTCAATTTTATAATATAACCATCAGTATATGTCTATGGGGAATAATGTCAAAAAACATTAGAGGTGGGAAAAAAATTAAAGATGGTGAAAAGGGTGATGGTAAATGTTATTTCCCTTGCAAAAATTGTTGTACTAGACGTCCCAAAAGATGTTTAATAGAAGCAACTAAAAAACATTGTAGAAAATATGGGCCCATGGATGGGGTATCAAATGAATATTGTCCCATGGTAATTAGCTATATATAAAAATATTCATTATATGTTTTAATATTGATTGTATTCTCAAAATTTTATATTGTTTTATACATGCACTAATTTTTCATGATTGTTTGTAATTAAAAATTTAGATTTGCCCCCTAACTTTCTGCAGAAAGCACCAAGTAGTAGTAGAAATGATGTTGTACAAGATGAGGAGCATGAAGAAGATAATGAAGATCAAGTTAATGATCCCATGGCAATAGATGAGAATAATAACATAGTTGAAGATGATGGGACAAATCAAATGATCCAAGACATATTCGGTCATCCAGATGAGGATCATGGGGACAATAGTGATGGAATTTATGATGAACCTTTGATTGAAAAGGAGAATAAACAACTTTATAAGGGGTCAAGAGAAAATCTTTTCTCCACTACATTGTTTCTCGTGAACTTAAAGGCTATGAATCATTTTTTGAACACTTGTATGACATAGATCCTAACGTATGTAATATGTTTCATCATATCTACATAAAGGTTGAATTTTTCCCCCTTTTTTAGTGTTAATTAATGTCTAAAATAAAAATCTAATATTTGCAATTATTATTCTTTACATTAGCTAGTTATTTTTTATGTTTTAGATTGTTAGGTGAATTTTTGTTACCCTCGTCAAATATTTCACCTCGCACATATCGAGATTTACATGACATTATGAAAGACATTAGAATGGATTATTAAAGTATAAATGCATGTCCAAATTATCATATTATATATTATGGAAAACATGCGTTGAAAAAAAATGCCCAATATGTGGTATTAGTAGATATCGAACTGATCAAGTAACAAAAATGTTGCCTCAAAAGGTTCTTCGGCATATTCCCATAATTCCATATTTGTAGCAACTATTCAAGTGCCAAATCATAGCACGGTTTATGGATTACCATGCATGAAATATAATTGAAGATGGAATTCTTCGAATTCCTGTAGATGGTTATGCATTTAGGGAAATTGATGCAAAATGGCAAGAATTTGCAGATGAACCTCATAATGTTAGGATTTCATTGGTAACTGATCGTGTTAATGAATTTGGAGAGATTTGGTCTTCTTACTCAGTGTGGCCTATTTTTGTTATCAACAATAAAATTCCTCCTTGGATGTTGATAAAGAGGGAGCACATAATGTTGACAATGATTGTTCCAGGTATTTGTTTACATTAATTTTTTGAATGTAAATTTTTCATTTGTCTTGTTTTTTGCATAATATATTTTATTATTTATTTATGTATATATACATACCATGGTAGTAATTTCGTGTAATTTCAAACAATTAGGTAAGTACCAAGTTAAATATATCAATGTGTATATTGAGCCTCTTATTGACGAGCTACTAAAGTTATGGGAGGGCATCACTATGTATGACATCTATAAACCAATTGGGAAGAAGAGATTTCAATGTCGTGGAATACTTTTATGGACAATTCATGATGCCCCGGGACTAACACATTTTGTGGTATGTAACATTCCATATTGCATGCTTGAATATTGTATAATTAATTGAAGATATTGTGCATGTTGTTTAAATAATCCTTTTGTATATTAATTCACTTTAATCCATCTGTTGCAGGTCTTCAAATAAAGGGTAAATTTTCATGTCTAGGTTTTGGTCCTAAGATAAAATCTCATTGGTAAAAAAGTTTAGGAAATGAGGTGTTTGATGGGTATAAACACTTCCTCTCTAAGAACCATAAGTATCGTACTACTGAAAAAGATATTTTCAATGGGAAACAAGAGACTAGACTAAAACCACAAAGAATGACACCTCGCCTATGGAATTTGGCATATGACAGAATTAATCCACGAGGTAAGCATTTTGTTTATGTGTCATAAATGGAATCATTTTTTGAAATTTTATTTTATTTATTCAATTTATTTTACCGCATTTGATAAATAGTGTTCTGATTTTTTTTATGCTTCATCAATGTCGTCGTCGTGAAGGTAGTAATAATGGGATTCCATGAGGAATGAAATGTTATCCCACTCAAATCATGGGGTTTCCTTACTATGAGAAGATAAAAATAGTTCATTTGTTTGATACAATGCATATTAGGAAGAATGTGACAAAAAAATTATGGCGAATCATAGATGGCAGGAGAGATAAAGAAAAAATTGTCAAAATTTGTAATGACATTCAGGAATCCAATCATACAATGCAAAGTGCGATCCAATCAAATAGCGATGGAGACCAAAATAACCTTTCATGGTTATTAATAGAGGAGCAAATCAATGGTATTAAATAGGTCATTCAAATAATTAAATTTTCCACCGGTTTTTGTTCAAACATAAATAATATCTTAACGAAGAAAGGTGAATTTGGTGGGGTAAAAACACATGATTGGCATACCTTCATTAAGGTAATTAATAATTTTAGTATTCATATTTATATATTGGTCGTATACATTTTTTAAGATTTTTATTTGTTTTGTCTAGTTTTGAAACAAGTAACAATTCATTTTTATTGTTACAGTATGTTCTACCTCTATCTCTCCCAAACGACTTTGACAACAACATCAAACAAGTTATATATGATATTGGAAAATAGATGAGGTAAGTAGTTGCAATATATATGCAAAACGTTTTTTCAATTTTTTGTTGTACTTAATGACATGTGTTTTACTTGTAATGTAATATGTATTATGTTTTGTTGAAACATGTTATTTTCTTGCGTCATGATCTATAGATGGTTGTCATTGAAATAAATCCATGAAGATGATATAAAGTATTTGAAGAGAGAAATTCCCTGGCTAATGTGTGAAATGAAAAAGTATCTACCTCCAACATTTTTCAACGCACAAGAACACTACCTCATACAACAATTTGAGGAGATTAAAATGTGTGGACCTGTACACACGAGGTCAATGTGGATTGTGGAGAGGCACTTGAAATCATTGAAGTCTTTGGTTAGATAAAGAGCACGTCCCGAGGGTTATATGGTTGAGGGATATATGGTACATGAATACATGGTGTATATTAGTCAGTATCTTCCTAAATTAATAGTGCAAGCTATCTATGCAGTGGATTGAATTTGGGATGTGAACTCCATCAAAAAATTTGAAGGGGATCAGTTGTTGGGGAAAGGTACAATGAAGAAAGTGAGAGGTAATTAAATTGTGGATATCTGTAATAAATCTAAATTTTCTTTTTTGTGTGTATATGATTGTTGCACCTCTTTTCTCACCTAAATAAGCAAAACAGAGGTGCTTACAAGATTAGTTGGGTTAGCTAAGCAAGATAGGAGTAAAGGAAAGGGTTAGAAAAATAAACATAAAAGACTAAGCTAAGAATTAAACTAGAAAATGAAAGAACAACTAAACTATTGAGCATAAGGACATAAGAACAAGCAACCAATAAGACACATGTCACCAATGTAAAGGATTGTATTAGTGAAAAAGAAAACACCGAGAAGAAATAGGACTTTGGTTCCCTTCTTCCTCCAAGGGAGGTCTCTTGGACCCCCACAATTGAGCTCTTCTTACAACTTTGAAACTTGATAGAAATGGTGAAAGAATCCCAAGCTAATCCACTCAAAAGGTGAGATGGATTGCCCAAATGTAATGATGCTAGTATACTCTTGATGAGAAAAGAGGATTCCCCAAGAGAATAGCAGCAGCATAATCTTGCAAATTAATTCCTTGAAAATGTAGTGCACCCATGGCCTTGTTTTATAACATCACTTTGAGGTATTGTGCAACTAGCTTTTAGTGTGAAAAGGGGTTGTTTAGGGCATTTTTAGGTCTTTGACCAGCCACCCAGTCAGATTCAGCCAAGATTTGGATGTCAAATCAACTTGGAAGCCGAACCAGAAGTGGGTGGGAGGCAGACCAATCTCATAAATGTGTCGTTCTCAGGTGTGTGTGGCTTTTAGTGACCACAATTGCATATCGTGTGCATGTGCGCTTTTCTTGTGTTTCTGGATGGTGCATGTGCATGCGCGCCCTGTGTAGTCATAGTGCACCTTAATTTTATAACTGGTTGTATAGTTTTGGACCTTTTGGAAATGATTTTTTTGGTAATTTTGGTCCATGGGTGAACTTATAACTATTTGAAGTTGCTGGATTCCTGTAACCATTTGTGGATGAAATTTCAGTGATAATAGATGCCCCCTGATGGATTAGGTTAGGAGCATACGTATAGTCAAAATTCATCAATGTTTCTTCTACTGAAAGTGTCATTGTAAGAGAGAGAAATAGTGAGAGTATCAAGAGTGACCCGTTGGAGGGAGAAGGGAACCTGTAGGACCCAACCTTCCATAAGGTGTGTAAAAATAAATTGTGTACAAATGAGGCGAGCATGCCCCATGCTCGTGTCATGTAACTCAAAAAAGAATGGTTTTGTATAGTAACTAAAATGGTGTGTTGATGTAGACAACTGCAGCGCCCTCGGGGGCGGTCGTGATAAAGGCAGAGGACAATTCTAAGGAGGAACATACTCTGAATAGTAGGCAATGACACCTATAAGAAGTATCACGGATTCTGTAGGCATTGATAGCCCATCCAAGTTCATAGGTCTTCAACAAACATAAGAAACAACTGCAATAGTCACAAAGTAATACCCACCGTAACATGAGAAAGTGTTGAAGTCGAATGTTACGGGGGTCAACGACAGCAGGGAGCAATTTATGGTTCTCCCTGTGTCATCTGAGACCTCTCATTGGAAGGGAAAATGAGAGTCAAGATACTGTCGGCCTTCTGGAAACTATGCTGATGTCGACAAAAGGGGGACATGACTCCAAGAAGCAAAGGTCTTCATGAAATCTATTAGGTGAGGTTAGGAACTAAGGAGGTACATGGATGAAGTAAAAATGTATGAAGACTCAAGACTGCCCTTGGTTGGGGGTAAATGCAAAGTATAAGTGGCTGCAACAGTTCAATTAGGTCTAGTGTCAAGGGGACAAGAAGACATGGGATAAGTTGTGCCAGAGGCAAGACAAAGTGAACAAACTCAGAGAGTAGAGGTAGGTGGCCTGTGGGATACTCACAGTGTATGGATGATGTCAATAGGAGTAGATGATAAGGAGTGCCCCAACCAAGGGCGACATGGGTTGTGTTTGCCAGGAAGGTCGCCAAAGGTGACAACAAAAAGCTATGTAAAATGATGGAAATAATGGATTAATTACAAAAAGAATGAAAAAATATGTGGGGATAATAATGCAGATACAAAAATGGGTGCCCCACCATAAGATGGTTTGGCCTGTGGGTGGTGCAAGTTGGTGGAAAAAACAAGTGGAGGGTGGGGGCCCCATAGACTAGTTTCTGTAGTAGGGCAATTTATGGAGGGCAATTTGAGGATGGGAAGACTGATGATGGGTAAATGATGTTGCGGGAGTGCAGTCAAAATAATCCGTGAAGAAGTGTCCTGGGAGTCCGTTGGGAAGGCTAGAAAAATGAGGAGAAGGAGTATGTGGTTGATTCACAACATGATGTAAGATTATCAGGACTCCCATCCCTAAAGGTTTGAAAAAAACATGAGTGTCAAAGTGCCAAGGGGTGCTATGAATGGAACAACTCATGTGGGGGAGAATGCTATCGGGTGATAGCAACCAAAGTGCAATGGAGGTGGCAGTACTGCAGAGCTAGATATGGGGACCCTAAAGGCAAATTTTTGAGGGTGTGATTGGAGATGCAAGTTGAGATTCAAAGGGAATCATTACATGCCAGTGTTGATTATATACCTGAATGGATTGTGCTGATGTATGATGACCAAGTACCTGCACACATGAAAACCAAATACCCAACTTGAACAATATTTGAAGAGAATCGAACATACATGCATTTATTTGATGATTTTGAACATGCGCATGCGTACCTGGACAGGGATTGAAGAGAAAAAAATGGCTCCTCAGGGGCTAAGGATAAAAAGTGGCCCAGGGACTATCTTGATGTAGAGGATGGTTTATTGATCCTGTGGCTGAGGACAGATTGAAAAACGGACACCCAGAGCTCCCAGAATGGGGTCTGGAATTTTGGCAAAAAGGACTATATATATTTGTAGGGCTCACATTGCCACCTCATTTGTACCTACGGTTAGAGTGATTGGACGAGAGATATTCAGAGGATATTTGGAGATTCTAGGAGAATGAGGTAGCCGATTCAGGACCAATGAGATTTAGGTTAGTGGTCGGATCGTCGTGCATAGAATTAGGTTTTCTTTTTGTGGGCAGGGCCTGTATGAAGGGTCATACAGGGAGTTTTGTGGGTGTGGGCCCCCCAGTGCGTGGGTGATCCAGAAATATGTGCGCATGGGTGTGCGCCTGTTATCCAATAACCCATGCATGGGTGTGCCCGAGGGGGAAACAATGCATGCATTGTATGCGATCCTGTTAGCTAAACAACTGTGCATGGGTGTGCAACTATGTGGCAGACAAGGGCGCTGTGATGCGCGCCTGTGTACATGACAGGGGTGCATGAAGGTGCCTCTGCATGGCAGACAAGCGCACATTCATGCACACCTGTGGGATGAACATGCACGCAAGTGTGTGTGCCTATGGGTTGAATAGGCACGCATGCGTGCGTGCCTATGGGTTTGAAAATGCGCACATGTGTGTGCACCTGTGGGTTTAAACAACCGCTCCTTGGAGGCAAGGTTAACGGGTGAAAAACTCAACTTTTTTGGAGATTTGAATGTGTTTATGTTCGATATGGCTGATCTAGGACTGGATTTATGTGGTTGTAGGTGAGTATTGAGATGATGTCGGTTCATTGGTGAGAGTGGTACTGGTCACAACTAAGGGAGGCCGTGACTATTGAAAAGCCGACGGTTCGTGCTACTTTGGCAACTTGTGGGCTGCTAAAGTTTTTTGAGTGCCCCTTGATCTGGGACTAGGAGTACCTATTACAGTTCTTGATCTATATGTGGAGTCTAGATATTCATTGTTTTATGGTGCAAGGTGAGCATCTAGCCTTCATTGTGGTGGAGGATGTGTACTTTCTGACTGGGCTCCCTTTTCAGGGAACACCCCTACTGACGGAGCCTGTGTTACCTGGGGATGGGCAGTTGGCTACCTTGGGCTGGAGGTATTGTTCGAGAGATGACTTTATGTCTAGCTTTATAGTGAGTATCAGAGTAATGGATGCTTTGGTTCACCGCTGTGTAGCAGCGATGGTGGTGAGGGTTTATGGGTCCCTTGCGACTCAGCGGATCAGTGGTGGTCAGCTGAGGATTATGGGGAGGGCATTGGCAGGAGAGGACTTTTCTTGGGGATTGATGCTACATACCAAGATGGTAGGGAAGCTCAACAGGTGTTGGGTTGCAAACTCAGGGAACTTTGCCTTTCGATCCATCTTGGTGGCATGGTTCTTGGAGAGGGTGCCGATGTTGTGCCCTAGAGTTTTATTGGGCACACCTGGTGTGTGAGAGTCGTGACTGAGGTGGTGGTCACAGATTTTGATTCACCATGGTGGTGGTGAGGGTGGCCATGTTTTCATGGTTGAGGCTGCACAAGTGTGGTGGCAGATGCCGCAGATCATACTGCACTATCCATACTATGGGGTTGACTTCTGGGGTGATCTAGATATGGTGTTACCTCCAGGAGAGGTGTTTGACCACCGAGATATGTTTGTGATTTGTTTCATATGTTGATTTTTGAGATAGTATGACCTATGTATTATCTATAGATCGATGTTGATGTTATCCTTTGTTTGTTTATATGTGCAGATGTGGGACCTCACGGGCATGATGTTGAATTGATGAGAGCACCGACTCATCAAGGGTCGGTGAGGCCTCCATGGGGGAAGCTATGGGCGGGGGAGAGATGATGGCATGAGGATGTGGAGGTGAGACCAGCTAGTGAGGAGAGGGTGGCTAGGAGATGTTGTTTCGACAACCCTGGTGCAGGGCAATCACATGGTCCTTCGGCTAAGGCCAGGGGAGATTTTGAAGATATTCGTCGTCGCTTGGAAGCAGTGCTACAGGGAGTGTTTGAGGGCATGTGGTCGCGCATCCAGGACGAGGGCATCTTGGAGCAGTGTGTGGGAGTTTTGTTGATGTGGTGGACTGTGGTTCGGTGAGAAGTAGTAGTAGGTGTTGCGATGACCAGGCAGTTACCTCTAGGTCCGAAGGGACCGATAGTGGGTGGGGCACCACTGCCTGAGGGAGGGCCAGGAGGTGGTGCTCTAGAGGCACCATGAGCGTCGCTCTGTTTATTTTTGTATATTATATATAGGCTGGTGAGCCCATTTTGGTGTAGTGACACTAATTTTGTACTAAGGTGCTTTATTGGCCTGCGGATTTTGTATACGATGTATTCTATGTGTATGTAAACATTTTGATGGCACTATTGACCAATTTATATATATATATGGATATACATTTTGGGGTCTTTGTGATGTTCACATGTGTCTGAGAATTTTTGTTTTTTAATGTTATTTATTATGTCTAAACTATATATGTTGTGATAGACTCTTGATGATTTATGTGTGTGTAAAGGTATCGTGAAGTGATATATGCCAATCGAGTATAATGTTAGCTATTTTATCTATGATTTGATTCAATTGTCTTGGAATATGTGTAAATGTAATGAAATCAAAATTTTGAGATAAAAGTCTAACTTGCAGGTATTTGCAAAAGAGGCAAGGATCACAGACACAGTACACATTGTTGAGTTGGAGGACAACTAGTTGGGAGTCAAGAAAGATGCTAAGGTGATGAATATGATGATGATGGGCATCGGGGAGGAGGCCAATGGCAACAATGTACTATTCTTTGTTGTTGGTTGCTGAACCCAAACATATGCCGCTAGAGTGGAGCAGTTCATGTGAGGGGGAATAGAGGGCCCAAGCTGTCGAAGTGAGATTTTATGTCCAATGGTTGGCACCATTAGTGTAACCGATGTGGTAGGCCAGTGGAAGAAGCATCTGTTAGTAACACAAATGATAGTTTAGACCTGAGGTATGGAAAAAATATTAAAAACACTACAAAAGAAATAACCTAATGTAGAATGGCAACACTTAGGCATAAAATTTCTTTAAGTATAACCCATTGACGAGTTCTTTGAGAGAGAGGCCCTCGAAAGAGTCCAGGATGTAGGTGCCTTTGGTGAGGCAATGTTGCATAATGTAGGGGCCATGCCACAGTGACTCAAATTTTCCATGACCGAGGGTATCGTGAGAAATATCGTAGGCAAGGACGAGGTCGCTTTCATGAAATGAGCGAAGGTTGACATGGCGATCAAAGGTGGCCTTTGACCATTTTTTGGCTGCCTCATTATTCTACAATGAAGATCAACGATCTTCATCTAGGGACTCTAAGTTCAGAAAACGCTTCTCCATTGGATCAGTGTCGGGTAATAGCTCAATTGTGGTGCGTAAAGTGGGAATTTTGCACTCGATAGGAAGAGTGGCCTCGACCCCATGGACTAGATGAAATGGTGTGAAACCAGTGGTTATTTTCACAGCCGTACAGTAAGCCCATAGTGCGAAAAATAACATATGATGCCAATTGGTCTTATGTTTATTAACCATGCACTGTAACATAGTTTTGAGGACCTTGTTAACTGCTTTGACCTATCCATTGGACTGAGGGTAATATGGTGGGGTAAACTCGTGGGAGAATCCTAACCGGGATGAGAGTTTGACAAAAATCTCATCCTCAAAATGTTTCCTGTGATCAGAGACTAGTTGGAGTGGTACTCCAAAGTGGGATATGGCGTGATTAAAGAAGAAATGTGATGCAGTGTCAGTGGTGTTGTTGAAGGTAGGCATAGCTTCAGCCCATTTTGTGAATTAATCGACTGCAACGACAATGTATTTGTGTCCATTGCTAGATGGGGGATTACAAGTCATGAAGTCGATGCCCCATTTACAAAAGGGGCAGGCAGTAATGACTGGGTGAAGAAGAGCAGGTGATGCTCATGATTTGTTGGCATAAAGCTGACATTTATCACATCGCTTCATGGCATGAATGAAATTGTGAAACAATGTAGGCCAAAAATAACTTGCTCATATGATTTTTTGAGCAGTGGACATCCCTGAGAGATGGCCCTTGCATGCACCACTATGGCATTTTTTCAATACTCTATCCACCTTGTCGATAGTTAAGCATCGACGAAGTATGGTGTCGACCCCTCATCGATATAAGATATCTTTGATGAGGAGATAGTGAGGGGCCTGGTGGCAGATATGGCAATGATCATCTCGTGAGAGGTGGTTACCAAAATTTTGGGTTCGGAGGTAGAAGAGGAGGTCATTGTACCAAGGATCATCCGAAGTGATGTAAAAGATATGTTCAGTGGGGAAGTCGGTATTGATGGGGGTGCTAGTAGTATCGGAAGGGAAGGCTGTGACAAGTTTGGTGAGGACGAGATCTTTCTTGCTCTTGGTGTTGAAAATTTGAGATCATACTACTGGAGGATAACGATCCATTGGGAAAATTTGTCGTTAATTTACTGACGATTGAGTAAGTATTGCATGGGGTTGGAATCTGCTATGACTTTGGTTGTGTGAAGCAGAATGTAATGACACATTTTCTAGACTATGAGGATGACTACAAGGGCTAGTTTCTCTTTGAGATTATACTTCAAGGGTGGCCCTGAGAGATTTTTACTAATGTAGTAAATGAAATGCTCACGATCATCATCATAGATTTGAACGAGAACTCCTACTACTGAGATAGTTGATGCTGAGATGTAGAGGAGATAGTCACGATTATAGTTCGGTGAACTAATTAAATGGGCATTGAAGAGTGCCATTTTAAGATTGTCAAACACTTTTTGGGCATGTTCATCCTAGTGGAATGGGATGTCATGGAATAGTAAGCAAAGGAAACCATGTGCTCGAGTGGAACAGTCTGGGACAAATTGCCATAAAAAGTTATCTTTTCCTTGTAGGCTCTGGAATTGGTGTAAATTCCGAGGGGGTGGAATTTATGTTATGGCCTGGACTTTGAGGGGGTCCATGGTAATGCTGCTTTGTGAAACGTTGAATCCAAGGAGGTGCCTGACAGTGATGTAGAATACACACTTGAGGGGGTTCAAGCGAATGTTATACTGAAGACACCATTGGAAGATGATCCATAAATCATCAAGATGATGGGTGTGTTTTTTGGATCGATTTGTGAGGTCATCCAAGTATGCGAGGATGATATGAGCTAGATCGTGAAAAATGTATGTCATAGCCAGTTGGAAAGTTGTGACAACATTTTTTAGGCCAAAAGGCATGACACAATATGAAAAAGTACCCCAGGGGGTGGTAAATGCAGTTTTGTATTGATCGGATGGGTGGATTTGGATTTGGTTATAGCCAAAGAAACCATCCATGAAGGCTAAACCCTCATGGCCAGTGCAGTCGTCAATAATTTTATTGATGAAAGGTGTTGGAAAGTTGTCTTTGGGACATGCATGATTGAGATCACAAAAGTCCATGAAGACATGGATAGTGCCTTGTTTTTTGTTAATGGGTATAGGGTTGGAAACCCATGAGGTATAGGCTATGAGGTATATGAACCCAACCGCATGTAATTTGTCAATCTCGGCTTTGATAGCCGTGGCTTTTGATGGGTGTAGCGGTCATTTTTTTTGATGAATTGATGTAATATCAGGCCAGGTGCCGATGCAATGTTCGACAATAGAGGGATCAAGGCCAGGCATATCTGTGTATGACCAGGAAAAAATATCTTGGTACTCTTGGAAGAGGGTTTTATAGGCGGTGATTTCTTGAGGAGTGCATGCGGTGCCAATGGCTATTTCCTTGACGACTCCATTTTGGATGGAAATATCAATTTTGAAGGTAGGGGAAATGTTGGCCATATTTCCTTCTTCAAACGCATCAGGGGTAGGGATGGGGTTGTTGAACCAGTCGATATGCCCTGATGGGATAAAATCCTTGGTTTTGACTACGTATATGGGGTGTTGGTTAGGAGGCGTGAAGGCTTCCTGTGGAAAGAAGAGCTCTTGGTGGTGTAGCACATCCCATGGATAGTCGGGGGTGTTTAATTATTTGAGTATGTCCTCGTCACAGTGGAATTGGTGGGAATACAGAGGATCGTAAAGAGTGATATTAGTGACTGTCACCATGTGGTGATCTTCTGGTTATGAATAAGCGAGGGGAATGACGCAATGAGATTGTGATGGTTCGCTTGACATAAACCAAATATCAAGGTACTGAGGAGTACTAGTGGTAGTTGGGCGTAAAATTTCTGTGGGGAAATGAACGGGATAATTTGGGGGATTTGGGGGTAAATCCTCGTATAAGTCATCCAAGAGCCATGGAGGAATATGGAGAGCTTCTGGTTCTAGAGAAATGATATGAAGAGTCTCTAGTGATGAGGTAAGGTTATTCATCGATTCTATAGGGGGTACAGGGGTTTGAATCAGGGTCATTTGGCATTGCCTATATTCAATGATCATAGGACATTGATATGTAAAATGATCTAAGGATTCACATAGAGAGGGCACCTCATGCCTTCGTTGACTGAAGTCATGACATAATAGATGTCAGTGATGTTTCGTGGGGATGATGTAGCTGGACTAGGTTCGTGCTAGAAGCTCTGGCATACTACGACTAATGTCTACCGAAATTGAGGTAGTGCTAGGAAATGGTGTGTATAATGGCCATATTTTGAACATATGGTGCAAGAGAATTTGGCTCACAACCCTTTTCTACTTGCATTAGGGGAGGTAGCGACAGTACTTGCTATAGTGATGAACGATGATGTTGTTTGATTGAGTTGAAATAGGTTACATAACTTGGGTAGAGATGGGCATTTGTTGGTTGGGTGTTCGTCTTTCTCACATAGCGCTCAAGGAGGTTGGACACGTGGGGGAAGTGGAGTGGTGGGCTCCTTCTTCTTTCACCTACCCCCAATAGTGGTAGGGAGGTTAGTGAGTGGTGGTGTAGAGGGTATGGTGGGAGTGAGTATGGGAATCGTTATTGGGATTCCTTTTGTTTGGGGGGGAAGGGATGGTTGAGGAACCATCTCTAGTGGATGTAAATACCAAAATATGATTTCCAACACCATATTAGGGAGAGTAAGAGTTTCAGCCACTTGGAAAGCTTTTACGCCTGGTGGAGGGTAAAAGAAGGGGATTTGAGTAATGTCTTGGGGAACTGTTTCCCACATTGGGATATGGCCTTGGGGTGATATGAAATCATGAACTAGTGGATTCGACGAGTTCATAGGAGGCTTATGAGGGAGGGGCTCTACGACTAGTGGGACGTCAGATATGAGAGAAGCCTCCCTGGGAGGAAGGGTATCCTCAATGTCAGTTCCTTTGGATGATACGACACATACATGATTGGAAGGATGAAGGAGTAGTGGTGCACCATGGTAAGTTCCTAACAATGATGGGTCTTTGAAAATTTCGGGCCCCATTTTGATGAGTGGGTATGCTTCAAGATTAGTGTGAATGAGGGGGAGAATGTTATCGATGTTGGCAGTAGGGTTAGGCTCATAATGTTAAACTTGATCAATGGTAATGATCTTCTTATTATGGGGGAACATCATGGTTCAAAAGATGGAAGAGGAAAATTCCTTCATAGAATACATGTAGCTACAACCAAACAATATATTGTAATCGAGTAGGACATCGATAAATTCAATGTCCATGAGAATGGTCTTGTTCCCGAGTTCTACAGGGACATTTTGGAAGAGCCCTTCAGGAGAAGATAGTCATCCATCATAAGCTCTTAAGGTAATGGCAGATGGTATGAGTTCGGGGGAACCAAGTTTCTGCCATACAGACTTAGACATGATGCATGTGGATGAACCTTCATCGATGATGCATCAATGAACTGTAATGTTCTGAATTTTCATAGGGATTTGAAAAGCGATGAGAGTGGGGAGGCAAGGTTCTCCACTGTCAAGATCAAATGTGATGAGTTGGGTATCCGCAGGGTCTACTACCCCCAAGGCAGAAAGTAATGACTTTCGCTGAGTGGGAAAAGTTTGAATTACTTTTAAGAATGAAATGGCAGCTGGGGACTTTGCTAAGTCATCGACCAAACTGTAATTATGAGCCTCCCTAGCCTACAGGTTATGGACATTCCTGTGTAAGGGGATACGAGGGATGTGAAGAGGTGTTTTTGTGTTAGGGCAAGGAATCACCAATGGGGGTCTTGTTGGTGCTGGGATTGTTTCTGGGGGAATGGGAGGAGACTCAGTGGGTGCATGGTATTGACGACTACGTGTCTGTAGAAGGACTTATTTCTCACTAGTGAGGAGGATAGTGTGATCCATGGGATTGTTCAGGTTGATATATTGTCCCAACTGTGGTGGGGTAGGCTGCATGTCCTCCTGGGTGTTCATCACACCCTGGTGCATAATGGGATTCTGCAGCATAGTTGGGGGAGGTTGTTGGATGTATTGTTGTGGGGCCTGCTGAGGGGCAGGCAGTGCTGGAGGATGTGGTCCACTTCCTAAGTCTTTCATTCGTTTAAAATCAATGATTTGGGGGGAATGATGAGTATAATGACCGAACTCACCACAAAGGGCACAAGGGAATTTGGTTTGAAGATTATTGTTATTTTTCCCTTGATGCCTGTTGTTGTTGCTCCCTTGAGGGTTCTAATTCCCTTGATTTTGTTTGCCCTCAGTAGGTTGGTTCTATTGGGGTTGATTCTCATCTTGACCTAGGTTGTTATTGTTCCTGTTATTTCCTTTCTTTTTGGCATTATTCGACTGATGGGTCAGATTTTCTGTATTCAGTTGTTCAAAATTTTGATATTGCTGAATGGGAGAGGGTTGAACAAAATTCACCCTAGCATGAGGCTATCCTTGTGGTGGAGCCATGGGTGGTGGAGGACCAGGGAATGGAAAGTATGGATTTTGTAGGGGTAATGATATGTAAGGAACATAACAAGGTATGGTGCTTTTTCTAGTACTTAGAGTATAAGTTGAGGTAGAGGGAGTACCCGAACTTGTTTGGATAGGTGGATGTATTGTGGGTGCCGGCGGTGGCCCACTGATGAGTGGAGGAAGGTAAACAGGGTATGGTTGTTGATAAGGGGGTGGAGGATAATAAGGGGTTCCTCCATATTCCGACAGATATTGAGGTGTGCCATACATTGGTGGTTGTTGGGGTTGTGGACTGTGGTGCATGGTATTACCAATCAATCCATCTACTGAGTGAGACATCTCGGGTTTGTCTTGGCCAAATGGCATGGGTTTTGGGAGATTAGGAAGTACTGTGTACAAGTACCTAATTGTGAATAGACAAGGTCATATTGGTGAGCCTTACTTATGGCTTCTTCTTCTGATTGAGAGAAGGTGGAAGCCACATCTTTTCCAAGGAGAGAGACAAGAGATCTGAGAAACCAATCAAGACATTGTTTTTTGGTGTTTTCTACTTTGCACAAACTACGTCATCGATGCCACTTGTGGATGTGATCAGTGATATGTGTGGCTGAGGTTTTTTTAAAATTAGAAAGTAGTTCAAGACCATTGTCATGGTGGATTGGTAATTGGAAGAAGGTCAAAAATGCTTTGACCAAGGACTCAAAGGTCGCATGGGACCTCGACTTTTCATCTACATACCATTTGGTTGATGGGCCAGTGAGTGTGTGTTGAAATAATTGTAGTTGGATGGAATCATCCATAATGTTGTTGGAAGAGCACCATAAGTGGAAAGTCATGACATGGTTGGCAGGGTCATCCCCTACCTTTCCTTCAAACTTGGGGATATCTAAAGGTAGTTTGGTGGGCATTGTGGGCCATGTGGGGTCATGCAATATAGGATCATTTGTGAGTTTTCTTAGATCTGGTATGTTGAGAGAGGCCAAGTATGGCATCTGTAGTGGTGGTAGACGATTAGTTCCAGCCATGGTGTGAGTGTGTTGTGAACTAGACCCTTGGGGGGGATTGGGTGGGTTTGTACTTCCCCTTTAAGAGGAATTTGGTCCACGTGGGGAAACAAAGAAAACAAATGCTAGTGTCCTAAAGGACATAACATCCTTCCTCTCAAAATAGCACTGGACCTTCCAATAGCACTCGACAGTGGGATCTGAAGCCATCGAAAGAGAAACTAGTGAAGGATGAAGCGATCAGTTATAATGAGGGGTAGAGGGGGCATATCCCAAAAGAATTGGTGATACTTCCCAATAGCCACACAAAATCTGATCAAGGTACAATTGTAGCCCACAATTTCCACCTGGGTAGATGTCCTAAAATTTGGTCACTAGGTACCTCGGTCAAAGTACGACATTTAGATTTTCAGCCTAAGAAATGGGTCACGAGCTGGATCCTGTCCAAGAGGTGGGTGCCTCAAGGGGGGACACACAAAACAACTGGACCTCGGCATTCAACCCTTCATGGGTATCTCCCTACCTTATGGTGTAAGGAACACTTGACTTGGAGGATTTACAGTTCCCTATTTGACAACTTCTATTGTTTTGACAATGTGAGAACTAGATAACGGGGAGTTATTTGAATGCCTATCCCCGAAATCCTACCTAGGATAAAAAAATTCTTTTGGCACCTCCTGTGGAGGAAAACTTAGTGAGTTTTTAGAAAAATTTTAGATATGCTTATTTTGAGAGATTGGGGGTGTGAGCCAATCTCGTTGAATTTAAATGGGAGTGGATAGTTTTTTCAAGAAAAGGGTGGGCTGTTTCAGAATCCCTTTGGAGGAAACTTACTTTGACCTCCACATTTTGTGATGAAAACTGTGTGAGTGATAAGTGACTTTTGTGTGTGAATGAGTGAAAGTGTGCCAATGTTTTAATGAATTAGGTGTCACCTTGCTGCATGTGGACTTTGCTTTGTCCTTACAAGTGTTGATTACCTAATTAACTAAATGCCTTTGGTACAACCTTGTGTAATTCAAAACTCCCTAGGAAGATAGCATGTGGACATGTGGGTCCTTTAATATTCCTTTAACTCCCTATTGTGATTTAATCTAAGAAAGATTTGAAACTATCCTAGATTGTGATCATGTGGGCATGTATGGGCTCGTTACAAAACCTTTAAACTTCCCTAGTGGTTTAATCTAAGAAAGTAAATTTCAACACTATCCTATCTTTGTAGCATGTGGGCATGTATGGACCCATTACAATCTTGAGATGTGTTTGAAAAATAAACTAAGATGAGTCTTGAGGGGGCTGTTGTCCTCTCCTAAAGGTTTTAGTCTTTTTAAGGGAGATGAAATTGTCCCACAACCTTTTTCTGATTCTCAAGGTTGCTTTGAAGCATGAGAGAAGAGCATACTAAACAATTGTTATCCAATTTCTAGTCCCAATGCAAGATTTATGTAATTACAAATGATTCCAACATATACTCTTAGTCAAAGCAAGCCATCCATGTGAAAAAATGAAAGCAAAAGAGGAAATAATGTTTTTAAACCCCCTAAGTGCCTATGTGTTTTGACTAATCCCTTTATACGGAGAGTGACCTAAGTGGTGCATATTACAACATGCATGAAATCACTTTTAAGAAGGCTAGGGGCCTTCCCCAAATAAAAAAAAGGCTTACAATGTGTATTTTTCTACACAGGTGCATGGGTCTCAGAGTAGACAGAGTTGCACTGAGTGTCTATGCGCAAACCGAAGAAGACTTTTGGGCGCAGCTACGCAGATGACACTGAACAACAGAGTAATTTTGGCGCACATGCACACGATGCATGACTGTGGGCCTATAAACCCATGCACACCTGACACACTGCTGTGAAGAAAATTTTGAATGGAATTCTCTCATTTCAGCTTTGAATTGGTTGTTTTGCAGGTCGTCTTGGGCCAGTTATGGTACCTGCAGGTTAAATAAACCAAAAGAAGAGCTAGAAAAAGCCAAATGGGGTAGGAAATTGATACCTTTCCCTAGTGGAGTCGCTAATCTATTGCGCCTCTTTTGTCACCTAAATGAGAAAACTAGAGGTGCTTACAAGCTTAGTTGGGTTAGCTAAGCAAGATAGCAGTAAAGGAAATGGTTAGAAAAAGAAACATAAAAGACTAAGCTAAGAATTAAACTAGAAAATGAAAGAACAACTAAACTATTGAGCATAAGGACATAAGAATAAGAAACCAATAAGACTCATGTCACCAATGGAAAGTATTGTATTAGTGAAAAAGAAAACACCAAGAAGAAGGAGGACTTTGGGTCCCTTCTTCCTCCAAGTGAGGGCTCTTGGACCCCCACAATTGAGCTCTTCTTACAACTTTAAAACTTGAAAGAAATGGTGAAAGAATCCCAAGCTAATCCACTCAAAAGGTGAGATGGATTGCCCAAATATAATGATGCTAGTATACTCTTGATGAGAAAAGAAGATTCCCCAAGAGAATAATAGCAGTGTAACCTTGCAAATGAATTCCTTGAAAATGTAGTGCACCCATGGCCTTGTTTTATAGCATCCCTTTGAGGTATTGTGCAACCAACTTTTAGTGTGAAAAGGGGTTGTTTAGGGGATTTTTAGGTCTTTGACCAGCCACCCAGTCAAATCCATCCAAGATTTGGATGTCAAATCAACTTGGAAGCTGAACCAAAAGTGGGTGGGAGGCCAACCAATCTCATAAATGCGTTGTTCTCAGGTGTGCATGGCTTTTAGAAACCACAGTCGCACATCATGCACATGTGCAATTTTCTTGCATTTATGGATGGTGCATGTGTACACGTGCCCTGTGTAGTCATAGCGCACCTTAATTTTATAACTAGTTGTATATTTTTGGACCTTTTGGAAATGTTTTTTTTGGTAATTTTGGTCCATGGGTGAACTCATAACTGTTTGAAGCTGCTAGATTCTTGTAACCATTTGTGGATGAAATTTCAGTGATAATAATATTGGTGAATTGTGATTTTTTGATCGATCAGTTTCTCAATTTTGGGATGCACTAAAATTATACATTGCAAACACTACTTATTGGATGAAGGTATGGATTGATAGATGTAAACAATGTCATGGAGGTAGGTTATCATGGAAAGAACTGTCTGAATTGGTTAGAGAAGCTTGCCATAATGAATATTTTGATGTTACGCAGATGGAAATGGATTTAGCATATTGTTTGAAATATGGAAATGCAAGACAATTCACCCATTTTATTCATTTATTTTATACTATATTAATGTGACTATAGGTGTGGTTTTTGTGTATTATACTTTCCAAGTTATCTAAATTTGTTTATTATTAATTGACAATGCATCTTTTACATTTCTGGCATATTGCAGTTGAAACACCACAAGGCTATGTGGTGCAATGGATGTAAATTTCACATCAAACATTTGGATGAAAACGGGAAATTTTTTGATAGTGGGATAACTACAGTATTCCAGGTCACTAATGTTTCCTCTAGGAGTGGCATACGTCCTCGAGAATTTAAAAATAGATACTATGGGTTTTTGAATGATATAATTGAGTGTGACTTTAATTCCTTCAAATTAGTTTTGTTCAATGTCAAATGGTATAGTTTACAAATGCATGAACATTGTGAGGAAAGAATTGTTATTCAACATGGAAACGGATTTTTGATGATTAAAATAACGATTTTTGAAAAAGAAAATGACCACTATGTTTTTCCAAGTCAATGTAAAAAAGTCTTTTACTCAAAGGTTCCAGGTAAGAGGGATTGGTCATTTGTTGTTAGATATGATCCAAGAGGAATGCCAGTAAAGTATATTGTAGATGAAGAATATGATATTTAAGAAGAATATGATGTAGATCTAGAGCAGGAAGAATATGGGTTGATAGATGAAGAAGATGGAGAAGATGAACCAGGCATAGGAGACAATGCACCAGTTCTTGATGATGATATCGATGAAGATATGCTTGAAAATTACATTGATGATGATGATATCATCAATCCTTTCAACATTGTTTCCGAACCAGATGCTAATACAAATATCGAGTTAGATGATTAAGAAGAAGATACAAAAGAAGGATGATACAAATGTTGTGTTGGATGAGGTACGTAACTAGATATTTTAATTGGCATGAATTATTCTCTTTAAATAATTTTTTATGTGGGTTTATTACATGTTTTTGAGTTTTATTTCATTTTTTTATATCCTATGCTATATGTTGTTAATTGTTGTTGTAATCAATATTAATAACTGAATATTTATGGGAGGGTTGTTTGAGAAAAGTTCCAATTGTTTTACAATTGATCAACAAATATTTACAAAACAAATAAACCTTTAAACCAAACTAAACTAAATTAACCTAACTAACCTAAATTGATGACAGTAATACTCATATTGGTGATACAAACATGAACAATGATCAAAAGAGGCACGAAAAAATAGAGATAAATCTCGAAACAAAATGAGATGGTAATTATGAATCCATGCACACGCACATGAATTATTATAAAACAATGGAATTCATTAATGAAGATATTTGTGTACCATACTTTTATCTAACTTCAATGGTTTGGATTGTGACTCTCTATGCCCAAATTATCTGGTTGGATCAATGGCCATGGAAAGGGACCGATTGGTTTTTTTGGAGGTTAGGTCATGAAAAGGGGTCAAAGAAGACATGGTTGTGTGAGAACTAAAAAGAAAAAGGTGACCAAAGAGAATACCAATTATATATAGGCACATGACCAGTTTTTATTACTAGAATACGTGTTGATTCTCATCGAACCTACAAAATAACCAATTAATGGGGCCAACATTGAAAGTGTCTCAAACTTTTCTTGTAGTCATTGAAATTTGACATGGTTGCACTAGATGCATGCCTTGATGGTATGGGAGGATTTCAAGACTCAAAGATTACTCATATTATACCCACATAAGAGAATGGTCTGTAACTGGGTGGCCAAAAAGTAGAATATGGTCAATAGCTTAGATGAGATAAAAAATCAAATATAAGATCAAATAACTAAGGAAGCTTGAGAATTTTTTTGAGTACTTTTCTATTGAGTATTAATGTGTTTTGAAAAACTTGTGATATAGTCCATAAATATTTATCGAGGTTAGGTCATGAAAAGGTGTCAACAAAGACATGGTCATGTGAGAACTTAAAAGGAAAAGGTGACCAAAGAGAAGACCAGTTAGATATAGATATAGGCACTAATCTCTCCCAACAACACTAAACCCTTTAGAACCATATCTCACTCCCTCCCAACAAAACTAAACCCTCCCCACAACACTAAACCCTATATAAACTTATTGACATCACTCTAAAAAACACTCAACCCTCCCCACAACACTAAATAAGGATTTCTGACCGGCCCTAGCTTGACAGAGAGACAAAGAGAGACAGAGGAGGCTAGAAGGCCCTAACAACATAGGACCTCAACCATTTTTACCAATAACCTTGTTTCATGCTTCTCTTGCCTACTTTAGACTTGCACCTGCCTTGATACCCGACAAAGGGCCCTACCTAGCCAATTATTGGTTTCGTTCAGTTATTTAGGTTGTTCTTTCCCAGTCACTTCATTAACAGTGAGACAGAGGAGTGAAGAGGAATGCCTAGATAGAGTGACATAGGAGACCTGATAGCCTAGACCATCATTGCCACAAAAAATGGTAATTTATTCTACTATTTTTTTATATGAATTTAAATTTTAAAATGGGGTTTCTGTCATTACCATCAATTCGCGGTCTATGCCTGAGAAGAAGCTTACCATTTCAACCAAAAATCTGGTAGTGGTTTTGATGAGCAAGATGGAATTAGCATCAATTTTTCTATGCTTGAGAAGAAGCTTACCATTTCCACACCTAGTGAACAAATCCTATGTGATGTGGTTTTCTTGAATATTGAACCACAAATGAAAATGTGGCTATATTTCATGCTTGTACAACCACAAAAGTCTATCAACATTGACTTCCCCATATTATAGCTAGTGGAGGTAGGGCAGAGGTGTTTCCAATGAACACTTGTTGTTGGTTCTATGATTAGTGCACAACCAATGAACTCCACAAACCACATGGGATGAAATGGGTAGTCACACAAGGTCACCAAAAATACAACCACCAATGAATTCCAAGAACATAAATATATATTCACTCTTCAATGCCCTTCATGATATACTCACTACCACCATACATATGGTGATCAAAATCCTTCAACAATTGAAATATATGCCTTCAAACCTGCATCATCATGCTAGATGCTATGTTATTAGATTTGCAAACTCAAGCATGTGTCTAGAACAATAAGAAAAGACAATTTGAATGTCCAAAGGGAATATGTCTATTAGCTGAGGGTTTAGTCAAGATGTGCACTTGATCCAATTCCATCATCTACTTATTTGATCATGTTTAAAATTCTTTTACATGTTGTATATGGTTTTTTAAAATCAATTGAACATGTTTGTGTTATCTATCATAATAGATCTTCAATATAGACACCATTATTACATTTCATATGAATGATTTGGTGTGTAACTCTCTATGCTTGTTAGATATATAAATCAAAGTGTCCATGAAATTGATTTATGACATTTGAAGTAAATACACCACTGCTCATATCATGATCTGTTAAAGAGTCACCGAGGATATATTTCAGCCTTTCTTCACTACCAATGTCAATATACCATTGGCATTAGGGTAGCTGATTGTCATAGCTTAAAATATCATAGATAGAAACAAACTAATAATATCTCCATACTCTTTAGTATTGTCAAGAAAATCACCATACCAAAATAGTATTTCCAACTCTTCTACTTGTGATGCAAATAGGATAGTGACCATGGGCATTGCATTTTTTTTACAACATTTCAATTGCCTCTTAAGAAGTGTGTGTATGCTTTCCCATTTAAGAACTCGGGTTGTTATCACATTTTGAAACACTGAGAATAAAAACCTAAAAAGATCTAAAGTTGTTTCGATATTCTTAATTTCATTTTGAAATCTTATATTCATATTGAAATATTAATTACCATATGCTTCCAAATACTATTATAGGGATCTAGGAAAACCTCTTACTCCTACCCATAGCTAGTTTTCATCAAAGTTGAAATTATTGCATTTCATTTTCCTCTTGCATGGTTTAAAGAGTCAAGTCGAAACACCATTAGTTTCATGACCAATCCTGTGAGTAACAAAAGCCTAAAATCAAGTGATAATTAAAATTTATCTAGCAATGTTTCTAGGGCTCTTCAAACCCATCATAGCTTAGGTGTAGAGATTTGGAATGGGATTGTGATAATAGCTTTCCAAAGATGAAAAAAAAAACATAGAGATTTGATTTAGGGAGTGAAATCCAGTTGTTATATCCTTGACTTTGGGAAGCCCTTCTAACACAAGGGTCAATCATGAGGTCACACTAGGGCCAGCAGAGTAGTCAACCCTACTTTGTTGGTCTTGGTGTCGAATGTCGATTGTCCCTGCTCTGCTTTGGTATAGTGGGTGGTACCATAGAGGCAATAATATTTAGACTTCTTACCCAAGGTGACAACATAGGGAAGGTGGTGTTGTACCTAGGATCGACATTATATAGACTCACTTAGACTCCTTGGATAGTTTCCCACTGCTCGGTGAGGTAAATTTCACCAGGGAATAAGTTCGTTAAGCAGGTTGTCAACGTAGCTTTCCCACCCATTGAAACACATCCCCTTCATGCATCGATCCTGCAATGTTGGATTCCATCATCAACTAGCACTTCTTTTTTAGAAGGTTTGTTTTAATGCTTGACTCCTAGACTAATTAGCATGAGTTGTTTGTTCTCCTTAGTTGGCCTTGGGATTGATTCTGTGTCTAATGGCATCAGTTCCGGGGTCTTCCAACCAGCATCGTGTCCTATTATTGCCACTTGTTGGCATGTGTCATTTGACTCCAAACATGCCCCTATAATGCCTATATAGTATACCAATAGTAAAAGAGCATAATACAAGTGTGAAAGAGTAACACTATGGTAATCATTATGAGCTTACTGTGATACCAACAGGATACTAGTAATGAAGTAGAACCATTGTACTAATTAGTGTTATAGATTGATAGAACAGAGTTGGTTTATCTTATATGATTCAAATAAAACACATACCACTATGCCTTCTTGTTGTCCATCTCTGTTGCAACATGTCCCTACAACTGCTCAACTAAAGACAAAAAATATGCAAAATGAAAATAACTCATAACTAAAAACCATTCACCAGTGCATCCATTAGGATTATGGAGTGATTATTATTGAATAAAACATGTGGAATATACAATGGATGCTTATGGTTTGGTAGTGAGATATTGCTCATATGAAAACAATTCATTGGAACAGTTTTGTTTAAAAATAAGTATTTTATCTATGCAATTTAATTATATATTTTGTATAGGACATTGGCTGATTGTTTCTCTCATTTTATGGTGTTATAGGACGTACAAACAAACAGGTATTTGTCAGATATATCCTCATTGAGTGAGGGAAGTTCAAGTAGAATATAGGAAAGTGAGACATCTAGTAGTTCTAATAAGTAGAGATCAACTAGAGATGAGAAGATCAGAAGAAAATTCCATAGATGCATGGAAATTTTTCTTGCAAAAGGAGGATCATGTTATTATGATCATGAGAGAATATACAACATCAAGTTTCCCTTGAGGTACAAAAAATATAGTGAAATGATGAGTACCCAAGGATATTCATGAAATAAACACTGGTTTTTGTGTAAATGAAAGGGTATACCAAATTGCTCCATCGTCATTACATGGTTTGGGGATATTTTCCATGGATGGAATAAAGGCCTATTACGGTGGATTAAATGAATTGATGGAGTATGTAAGACCATGTTATATCTACAAATAGTTGATACGACTAGTCCAATATATAAAAAGTATGTCAACATATGGCTTGGATGAAAATTATATACAGCTAAAAGATAATGATCAAAATAAAGGAGCAACTATCTATATTGATATAAGGCCAAAATAAACAAGCAATATTACAAGTTTTATAAATAGTACACGACCCGCAACCAAAAATAAGCAACCCAATTGCGTATTTGAGGGGTGTGAAGGAAACCGTGTATTCATATGTGTAATAAAATCAATGGCTATAGGGGAAGAGTTATTGATTTATTACAATTTGAATTGAATAGATACAATTTTTTCTATTATGGGGCGGTACATATACTATTTTACCCAACTTGTAAGAAATGACTCTTATATTTTATAATCTTCATTATGTTCTTTAGTCACTCTTTACTTTTATTTTTTTAGCATGCCATGTTTTTGTCCCATGCGTATTCATGAACTAACTTTATTTCTCATACATTTGAATTTATTTCTCATGATCATGATCACAGTTCTAATTTTACTGTAATGTGGTAGGCTGATCGTGGTAAATCAATAGCCTCAGAATAGGTAAACTAACAATAATTTTTGAATTTCATGTAATGTGCATTTTATTTCTATGGTGATCAGTTATTTTATTTGTTTACATAATAGAAATAACATTTATTTTGTTGAAATATGTAGTCGATGGGCCATGATGTTGATGATGATTCACTCAATGAAATGGATTTGCATCCATCCCCTGACCCTATGGTATTAATAAAAAAATATCAATAAAGTAAATAGGGAACTAGCTCACTTGTTATACATTCTAGATCAAACTCATGAAGTCAAAGAAAGGATCAGAGAAGTTATGAAAAGTCTTAAAATGTAACGTCCCCGACCATCTACACCTTTGTCGGGAAACACTACCCAAATACATTGTCTTCTACAAACTAGCTCTAATACCAATTTGTAAAGTCCCCGACCATCTACACCTTTGTCAGGCAATGTTACCCAAATACCGTGTCTTCTACAAACTAGCTTCGATACCAATTTGTAACATCCCCGACCATATACACCTCTTTCGGGCAATGCTATAGAGGAAAATACATATATATATAACATGCATTTCTAATGAATTCAAAGCAAATAACACAGAGTTACTACTACCATACAGACTCAAATGGAATTGATAGTAGTTCCTACATGCAACAGAACACATGATAACATTTCAAGAAGCTCATACATGCATAACATACATAATTAAGCACAAAAATGATACTTATCTTTTAATTGGAGAAAACACCATAAACTACATGTAGACCTTCCACGAACCTCCCAAACTTACACCACACTACTCATCACTCTCAGCAGTGGGTCACCCCCGAGCTGGGACTAAACTCCATTGGGCAAGGGATTCCTAGGCTAGGTAAGGTCAATAGGAAATTCTGATAGTTTAAGAGGAAGGATTCTCTCCCAGGAGCCACTTATGCCCACTACTCACATAATCTCATTCTCCACATGCATGTCCCACCCCAAGAGTATACACCTTCACTATCACACAATCCATCGAATTCTCCACCTCCATTACCTTAGGCTTCATCAATAGGATGGACCAGAATTCTCAGAGCTCTGTAGTAGCTACGAGACTCCCTCCACAAGAAATCACTTCCTCAGCACACTCTCTCACTTGGAGAGAGTTGCTCACAATCTTGACAACCTGCTTCATCAATCCACAACAACCTCTCTCACTTGGAGAGAGAGTTGCTCACTGGCTTGACAACCTGCCTTTCAACCACAACAACTAATTTGGGTAAGGCAAGGGATGGGTTAGTAATTTAAAGAGGTGCAAAAATGGTCATAGGTTCAGCAATGGTGGAATTGTTTGGTTGTGTTCTTTCTCAGTGCGTTATTGAACTCACAAGGAGAGATGGGGAAGAACTAGTCTAGCATAGCAAAGATCATGAAAGCGTGAGATCCAAAACTCTCTATGTGAACCTCCTTGCCTGAGCACGTGAGTGTGTGACTATGTGCATGCGTGCTTCCCCTCCAACAAAAAGAATTTCCCCCTTAAGTCTTTATGTGCCTGAGATGACACATGTCACTCATTAAGTATGTTCCTTTCCATTTGGAAGTCATTCCTTCTTCCCAAAGGAACTTAGGATAAAACCATATCCTTTTAATCAACTTTTGGAATAATAATAAATTATTATTCTCTTGGACTTAAGACTTTATGCTTAGCCCCTCTTTCCAACCTCCTAGCCCCCTCTCCCTTACTTAACCTAGTGGATATTAGTCCCCCATTCTCTTTTATCGTGGTTGGTATACACGCGACGATGTTTTTATATTAATAATATGAATATTTACATGTAAAAAATATGCTCCTGGCCCTTAACACCTAGGCTCTCCAACCCACTAACACATAAGCCTACCAGCTTATAATTTCTCGGCTCACCATCCTACAAAACATGTTTACAATTCATAATACAACTAGGGCTTGTCCTTGGGATATTATAATCCCCTCCCCTTATTTTTGCACTTTCCTCAATGAAACTTATTTACACAACATCAACAAGATTTTCAAAATTTTCAAAATGATGTGGGTATTCTTCCTGCATAGAATCCTCATGCTCCCATGTCACATCCTTAGAACCGTACCAGGTCCATTGGACCTTTAAAATCCCTATGGCTCGATTTCAGAGCTATTTTCTCTTCTGGTCCAATATGTGCATCAGATGCACTTGCAAGACACCTTCTTGCTCCACTTGAATCACATTCCAATCAATAACATGATTACCATCAGGGATATATTTCTTAAGCAATGAAACAAGAAAAACATTATGTACATTCATGGATGCAAGAAATGCAAGAATATATGAAACTGGTCAAATCCTTTCTAGGATTTCAAATGGCCCACAATATCTGGCTACCAACTTGGAATAGTTTCCTAGCTTCAAAGAACTTTTTTTAGCTTTCACTTTCAATAAAACATGATCACCCACTTTAAACTCCCTGTGGGTCCTGTTCTTATCAACATAAATTTTCTGCTTGTCTTGGGCATCCTTCAAATTCTACTTAATCTTCAACATTTTTTCTTCCATTTCCTTGAGAAACTCTAGCCCAACCACTGCCCTATCAGCTGGTTTTTCTCATCTTATTGGTGTGTTGCACTTTTTTCCATAAAGTGTTTCAGACAGGCTCATCTTCAATGATTCTTGATACCCATTGTTGGAGGCAAATTATACTAAGTGTAGGTAGTCTTCCCAGTTAGATGGTTGGTCCATCACATACATCCTTAACATGTCCTCTATCACTTGGTTCACCCTTTCTATTTTCCCATCAGACTCAAGATGATAGGTTGTGATGAAGTTCAGATTCGTTCTAAACCCTTTGAATAACCCCTTCCATAACTTTGAGGTAAAATTTGGGTCTCTGTCTAACACAATTTTTTTTGGAATATTGTGCAATCATGATTCTTCCCTCATATAGATATTGGCAACATTAGTTGCCTTGTGATTAGTCTTCAAGGGAATAAAATGGGCATCTTTCGTAAGCTTATCTACCACCACCATGATGGAATCGTGTTTCTTATTTGTTCTGGGTAATCCTATGATGAAATCCATTGTCACCACTTCCCACTTCCACTCAGGAATGGCCAATGGATGTAGAAACCCTGTTGAGTGCCTATGCTTAGCCTTGACCTTCTGACACTCCATACATCTTGTGATGTATTATGCAATTTCCTTCTTCATAACTGGAAAAAAGTAATGGCTCTTGACTGTTGCCACTGTTTTATAATATCCAGGGTGCCCAGCTTAAGGCACATTATGCATTTCCTTCAAAATCATAATTCTCAATTCCTGGGAATTAGGTACATAAATTATATTTTTGTACAGGAGTGTTCCATCAGCTTCCAATTTATAATGTTCCACTTTCTGTAGCATCTTACCTTGGTGTAGCTTTGCCACCAATTCCATGTACTACAAATCTTCATTTGCAACTTCCAAAATTCTGCCTTTAATATCAGATTGATACATGCTAATGGTCATAACATGTAGTTCATGCACTCTTATGCTGAGTGCATCAACCACTTTGTTCTCCTTTCCTTTGATATGCTTTATATCAAAATCATACTCACAAATGAATTCCAACCATATACTCTTCCTAGAATTCAAGGTTGGCTTATCAAACAAATGCTTTAGACCATTATGGTCTATCCTTGGTTCAAACCTCTTTCCCATGAGGTAATGTCTCCATTTCTTTAGAGTATGTACAATGGACGCCAACTCCAAATCATGAGTTGCATATTTATTTTCATGCTCTTTCATTTTGATAGACTCATAACATATTACAAACCCATTGTGGCTGAGTACTCCTCCCAATCCTTCTTTTCATGCATCTATACACACTACAAAATCTTCATTTGGATTTGCAATCCTCAAAATTGGAGCACTGGTTAACAACTGCTTCAATTGTTGGAAGCTTCTCTCACATTATTTTGTCCATTGAAATTTATTCTCCTTCCTTTGCAAGGAAGTGACGGGGTGAGCTATCCTTGAGAACCCTGCAATGAACCTTATATAATAGCCAGCTAGACCCATAAAGGATTTGACTTTTGTCACATTTTTCGGTGCCGCCCATTCTTTGATGGCTTTTAACTTCTTAGGATCCACATCTATCCCATATTTTGAAATGATATGTCCCAAATAATGGATCTGATTTTGATAGAATGAGCACTTTCTCAATTTGGAATATAGTTGGTTCTCTCTTAGCACTTGCAACACCATCCTCAAATGATGTTCATGCTCTTCCTCCAACTTGGAATACACCAAGATTTCATCCAAAAAGACTATGACAAACTTGTCTAGATATTCTTTGAATATACCATTCATTAGGCACATGAAAACAATGGGTGAATTTGATAACCCAAATGGTACCACTATGAATTCATAATGACCATAACTTGTTCTGAAGGCATTCTTCCTAATGTCTTCATCCTTTATCCTTACCTGGTGGTACCCTGACCTGAGATATATCTTTGAAAATATATTGACATCCTTCAATTGATCAAAGAGATCATCAATCCTTGGCAAAGGATACTTGTTCTTAATGGTCACTTTGTTCAACTGTTTGAAATCGATGCACAATCTCATTGTCCCATATTTATTCTTCATGAACAGGACCACGTCACCCTAAGGTGACACACTTGGGAATATATACCCCTTATTTAGAAGTTATTCAAGCTAAAATTGTAGTTCTTTCAGCTCTGGTGTACTCATTCTGTAAAGAGTTTTTGACACTAGAGCTGCTCTATGCATCAAGTTTATAGAGAAATCAATATCTCTCTTCAAGGGCAGTCCGGGTACCTCCTGCAATACATCTTCAAAATATTTTAATACTACATGGTATTCAATATTTGACACCTTATCCTTAGGTGCTTCTTCCATATGAGCTGCAAATATTTGGCAACCCTTCCTGTAACACTTCTTTAGCTGCATTGCTGAGATTTCTCTGATAGTAACTGCCCTTGGAATTCCCTGCACTTTACTAGGATTTCCTTCTTCATCCAGGCAAGTGAATTCCTTGTTACGATAATCTAATATGGCATGATGTTGGTCCAACCAATTCATCCAAACTAAACAGTCATAGGAACCTAAAGGTAAGATGTTCAATTCAACCCTTGTGCTAAGTCCATTCATGTCCACTGGACATGACTTAACCAACTCAAAAACCTTTCTCTTGGCTTTTGTAGCCAGTTGCACTAGCCAACATTTTCCATGCTTGCTTCTTGGTAATTGCAAAATTTTCACCATTCTAGGATCTATATAACTATGACTACCCCCTGAATCAATTAAAATAGTAAAGGTATGGTTATTGATCATACCTTCAACTTCAATCATGTGTGATTGAAACTTAGCTTGCTTGTTGTCCAGGGCTGCATAGATCCCTGGTATTCTACTGCCCATGTCCTCCACTATTTTTTCTTACTGAACATTGTGGACAACTCTCACTTTTTCATTTATGTGGGGGTAATCTTTGTACCTATGATTTCCTTTACAACCCCAACATTCCATAGGTGGTTGTCTTGGTATTTTCCCACTTACTTCATCCTTCCCGAGTTCTCTAAAACTTGGCTATTCTTGAGGGATATTTATGAAAAAGGATGGCTTAGTTTCCTTCTTCCTCTGATCCATATTGAATTTATTCTTGTCTTCCCAAGCCTTCCAGGAAGTAGGCTTTTCGTTTTGCTGCTCATATAAGCATTTTTCTCTTCTTATAGTTTCTTCCATAGTTTTAGGATCATCATACTAGATCTTGTCACTTATGGAAGGTGGTAATCCACTCAAATACCTTTGAATTTTGATAGTCTCATCGTTGATCAAAGGAATGTTCTTCAGCAATTCCAAAAACCTTTGTTCATATTTGTCAATGGTCAGACTACCCAGCTTGAGTTCAAAGAGCTATTTCATATTTATGTCATAGTATCTCTTTGTCAAGTATTTATTTTTGAAATACTTCTTGAATTCCTTACAAGTAACGTTTTTCTCCTTAATGTGTTGTACCTGCACAAGTTGATCCCACCACATGGATGCCTTTCCTTTTAGTTGATACATTGCAATTATTCTTTCTACATGAGAGGAATAATTCTGCAATTGGAAATATTTCCTCATGCCAAGCAACCATGTCTCAACATATTCCTCCTTCTTGTGCTCTCCATAAAACATAGGAGTCTTAATCTTGTTCACTTCTCCCTTCAGTTCATCCACTCCATATCTCCTATGATTTATGGTAGGAGTAGGGCTTGAACAACTGTGTACCCTCCTCTTGGAGTTCCCTTGGGAGGGAAGGTGGTGTCTACCAACATTCCTTGATTTCCTCTTCTCATTAGGAGACCTGTGACTTCCTGATTTACTAGAGCCACTCTCCATATCCAATTTACTTTCTGTCCTTTCTAGGCTCTGTATCAAATTTATGTTGAATTCTTCCTGTTGATCCTTGGCTTTCATGAGATTTATGTTATCTGCTTGGTGATTCTGGCCATCCTTCTATAATATTTCAATGATTTTCATCACGTTTCCTTCTTTATCTATCTCTTCTCCATGCCCATTGGAGTTTGATCCTTCAACTCCCAAATGAATATCTATTCCTCTAGCTTCATTCTCTGAACTGGAAGCATTTTGTGCCTCCTCCATTTATATTTGGTTCTGACAATCGTTAACTTTGCAAACACAATGTGCAGTCAACCAAAATTTGTCAGGCCAATGGTCCTTAACAAATTCCACAGAATTCATAAACCAATCTGATTCAAGAAAACTTTCATATTTCATTATGTGGTTCTCGAGAAATCAAGAATCCTCGCAGATCTTTTCTTTTTGAGTTCTTCTCTGTTCAACAACAATTTTTTGGGAACTAGCCCCTTTCTCTTAGCCCCCAACCCATGCGACCATGGGTTGTGGCCAAGCACTAGATTGATAGGTGCTTACTCGGAACCTCAGGCCTCCATCTTCAAAAATTTTCAAAGAACATAAAAACAATCTCTCGGAGTTTTGGATTGACGAACTCATGAAGTAGGGTGGATAAACAATCCATGACTACCCAACATCCAACAGTTGACACCCACTCTGGGACTTCTGGCATCGAAGCTCCAAAGTCTGTGCATCAGCACATGCCATGTCTACCGAACCATTAATCTCTGAATACTTCCATGTCACCTTTGGTGATTTCGTTACGTCTCGTCACCTCGGCATTATGAAACTTTTGAAAGTTATTCTTTTTGTTCCCTTCTGAAACATTCTAGAGTGTCAAGTCTCTGGACTTCACCACTATCCCCATGCACCACTGTGACCATCAGGGCCCCACCATACATACTTGAGAGGAGGTTCGCATGGAGAAATATTAGAAATGGGCACATGGCCCACTCAGATAGGTGTCATGTGTCACATTCTATCGGTGTCTCAATCATCCAAAGGTTCTTAACCCTCTTACACGTGGCACAAATTCCATGTGTCCATGTCATTTCGAGTGACTTCAACAAGCCATGTCACTTCGGGGTTCCGAGACTTCAGAACTCTGGCTTAAGAATATTTTACACTTGCTAACTCCAATTATTCTAAGCACCAAACTCCCGAACTTCCCTACCTTCCGGGTCTACATAGTACAAATGTCACCAACTAAGGTGGTGGTACATGGCATGTCTAGGAAGATCCACTTCACCACTAGTGATGTCATCCTTCCCTGCCACGTCTTCTCTTTTTCTTCGAGACTTCAGGCTTCAAAAGTTTGTGCACCAGCACACCCCACTTCTTCCGACCATTGAACTATGAAGTTAAGATCTGTCATGAGATCTATGGTTCACAACCACTTGCACATAGATCTGATGGATCTAATCCACTCTTCACCACACATCTTACCTTCTTCTCTTGGATTGACCTAATGGTAAGGCTTCTCCCAATATCTATGGTGTAGATCTCCTCCAAGACTTTGGAGCTTCGGGCTTTGTCCCTTCTCTTATTTTTACACCTAACTTCACCGAAGTCGTGAAGTCTGAAGGGATTCCAGGTTAACCTTCCTACACTTTCTCCAAATATGATGGTCATGAAGGATTCCCCTGTTTCTCGAACAGATCCTATGACCAACATTAATCTGTGGCCCAATACCACGTTTTTCATGGTTTTATAATACTGCTACACCTCCTGAGCTTTGTAAAATGGCCAAGGTAACCTCTTGGCACTCATAAATGTTTTGAGGTCCAAAATTGGCTCCACTTGACACAATTTCCACTAGAAACCTTGGTTCTAATGATCATTTATCCATCCCATCCAGGCTCAGTGCTAGAACCTTGGCTATGATACCAATTTGTAATGTCCTTGACCATCTACACCTCTGCCAAGAAATTCTACCCAAATACCTTGTCTTCTACAAACTAGCTATGATACCAATTTGTAATGTACCCGACCATATACACCTTTTCCAGGCAATGCTACCCAAATACCTTGTCTTCTACAAAATAGCTTTGATACCAATTTGTAACATGCCCGACCATATACACCTCTATTGGGAAACGCTACAGAGAAATATACATATATATATAGCATGCATTTCTAATGAATTCAAAACAAATAACACACATTTACTACTACCATACATAATCAAATGGAATTGATAGTAATTCCTACATGCAATGGAACACGTGATAACATTTCAAGAATCTAAGATATGCATAACATACATAATTAAGCACAAAAATGATACTTATATTTTAACTAGAGAAAACACCACCAACTGCGTGCAGACCTTCCACCAACCTCCCAACCTTAGACCACACTGCTCATCACTCTTAGCATTGGTTCACACCCGAGCTGGGACTAAAATCCATCGAGAAAGGGAGTCCTAGGCTAGGCAAGGTCAATAGGAAAGTCACACAGTTTAAGATGAAGTATTCTCTCCTAGGAGCCACTTACGCCCATTGCTCATAGAATCTCATTCCCCACATGCCTATCCCACCCCAGGAGTATACACCTTCACTATCACATAGTACATTGACTGCTCCACCTCCCTTACCTTGGTCTTCAGCAATAGGTCAAACTGGAATTCACAGAGCTCTATAGAATATATGAGACGTTGTCCAGGAGAACTCACTTCCTCAGCACACTCTCTCACTTGGAGAGAGTTTCTCACATGCCTAACAACCTGCTTCTTCAATCCACAACAACCTCTCTCATCTAGAGAGAGAGTTTCTCATAGGCCTGACAACCTGCCTTTTCAACCACAACAACAAATTCGGGTAATGCAAGGGATGACTTAGTGATTTACAGAGGTAAAAAAATGGTCACAGGTTCAGTAATGGCGGAATTGGATGGTTGCGTGATTTCTTAGTGCATGAGTGAACTCATGAGGAGATATGGGGGAAAAATGGTCTAGCATAGAGAAGATGATGAAAGCGTGAGATCCAAAACTCTCTTCCTGAACCTTCTTTCCTGAGCGCGTGAGTGCATGAGTGTGTGAATGCATGCGTGTGTGTGTCCCCCCCAACAACAAGAATTTCCCCCTTAAGTCTTCATGTGCTTGACTTGACACATGTCGCTTATGAAGCATGTTCCTTTCCATTTGGAAGTCATTCCCTCTTCCCAAAGGAACTTAGGATAAAAACATATCCTTCTCATCAGCTTTTGGAATAATGAAAAACTATTATTCTCTTAGAATTAAGCCTTTAGTCTTAGCCCCTCTTTCAAACCTCTCATCCCCCTCTCTCTTACCTAGCCTAGTGGATCTTAGTCCCCCATTCTCTTTTATCATGGTCGATCTACACGAAATGATGTTTTTATATTAATAATATGAATATTTACATGTACAAAATAGGCTCCTAGCCTTTAACACCTAGGCTCTCTGACCCACTAACACATAAGCCTACCAACTTATAATTGCTTGGCTCACCAGTGTACAAAACATGTTTACAATTCATAATACAACTGGGGCTCGTGCTTGGGATATTTCATAACACATATAAGGTAATAACCATAATTTCAAGTGGTTTTATTTTAATGTCTTACGATCAATTATGAAAGATTGATTTTTAACTTTTACATTATCTAAACGAAAAAAGGTTTTCTTTCTTATATAGATATTTTTGGATCCAGTTAACCGCAACATGCATGGATTTGGTAGTATTGGTGTTGCAAAAATTCCATAGGGTACTGGTGTAGGCACTTTTATACCTTCCAATACATGACTATTCATATCTACACCTTCCATGCCATTAGATGGGATCCATGACATGCACCCCCAGAAATCCACACAGGTAGGCTCTGGAGGTGGTGGCAGAGATGAGGTTGATGATTTGGCCAACTATATGGTTGATTTTCCTAAAGAAAGACATATAATTGGCATGAGGACCCTTAAGGACACATTTATGGTCAACGAGGAAGGGCTTCTAGGCTAGCACAGGCCAGGCCATGGTGGCTACTTGAAGTTGCAGTCACGAATTGTAAGTACCCAAATTTCTTATTTGTATGACCTTCAAATTTTTAGGTAATATCAAACAATAACATTGAAAATACATACTCTTATGCAATGCATGCTGATGAATCTGTGTTTTTCCTATTTTTCCGATGCCCAAAATCTCTTTTGCATATGGAAGTTATACGCTCTATGCTTTTATTTAGTTCTTTTCGAAGGTATTATCAGGTTTTGTGCATCAATTTTCCATGGACAACATGAGGTATGTGTAATCCTTGTTTTTTGATGATTTTATGTTAGTTTATCTTCAATTGAGTGATTACAATTTATTAATATTTCTCGTTTTCTTGCAACAGGATAAAAACATGATCCGACCCTAAATCCGACCCTCAATCCAACCCTTTTCCAGGAAGGGAAATTCAAGCTCAATTTGTGGGAGGATGAAGTTGAATCAGAAAAATCTGGCACATGGGTTTTGTGCCTAATATTCCCAATTAGGTTCCACAGGGTCTGTTTCCTAAAATTGTGGATGGATTGAGAGTAGTTTGTGGTCCTCGATTTGGCCCTCAGTCCAGTCCTCTATCCGATCCTCAATCCAGTACTCGGAGCGCAATGTAGTTGGTGGTTGGCATATTGGTGGGCTTCTCTGTGTGAATCGAAGACATGGGTTTTTTGCCTTCTCATTCCCTCTAGCTATGGAACCCATTGCATTCATATTTGAGTAGTTGCATCGACCACTATTTGGAGTGCACGAAGTTGTTGGAGGAGATGTTTTTTCTTACTAAACTTAATGATTTTTTGTTTTTAGAGAGCGTTGACCCTTTCAGTGTTCAACCTCTCAAGCTATGTATAAACTCTATATATTCTTGTTGGTCTATGCCACCAGAGACACGATTTTATACATGTTAGGACCACACAATGTACCTTTTTGCCTATACTTTTTGCCACTATTACACTCTTGATCACCCACATTTAAACTCATATTATCATTCTATCTAATCATTCCAAAGGTATACAACATCCCTTCTCATTACTATATCTTTAATCTGTTTTGCATAATATTTTACATCACTCTCGTACTTAACCATTGATTAGTAATGTATAAGTGTTGAAACAGTTCAAACTGTAGATGCTAAAACACAGAACTGTTACATAGTCCAGGGTCGCAGATGTTGAAACATAGAGCTGTTATATAGTCCAGGTCGCAGATGATAAAACACAGAGTTGTTACACAGTCCAGAGTCACAGATGCTGAAACACAGAGCCGTTATATAGTCCAAGTCACAGATGCTGAAACATAGACCTGTTACACAGTCCGGAGTCGCAGATGCTGAAACATAAAGGAAGTCGTTACACAGTCAGCGGTCAACACAGTCAAGAGTGCAAATCCCGTGGCTGAAACAGCCTGCGATTTGCGATGCTGAAACAACATCAGCAGCAACGAGAAGGAACTGTTACTCCAGCCGTAACAGCAACACCTCATTCAGCACTTACAATAGCATTTTGTTGTGCGATATTAGGATATCCTACTCTGGTTTAGAAAGTTGATCTAACTAAGAATAGGATTCAGATACACATTGTAATTTTAGATCAATTGCATCAAAGGGATTCTCTCTTTAAATAAGAGGAAATCACCATTCGAAAGAATCCAAGTTTTATGTATTGAGAAAGCTTCAAAGAGAGGGACGTACTTCATTTTTAGATTGTAATATGATACATTGATAGATGAATAGAAAACTGTTTTGAGCATCCTTCTCTAACTTTTTCGTCTCAGGGGAATCTTGTGAGAAGGGAGGGCCCACCTTCTTCACAAGATTCACCGGTTATTTTCATAGTGTGTTAGTGTAATTTTTGTTTGTGCCTTGATTAACTTTTGTTTTACTGAAACACTACTTTTAATGAATTCTACTTTGCTGAAACACTACTGAACTCTATCTTGTTCAGAACTTTAGTTTACTGAATGTTACAATATTTTCACGAATTTCATAATCCTTTTCATTAGCAATCTTGTGTGATGATCTTATGAGGTTTGCTAGCCAACGACTGGGTCAAGGGTTCCTTCTTATAAAGGAAGGGATCAGAAGGTCCTGTACTCTGTAGGTTTCAATTATTTCTGCAAATGTGCTAGCTAGAGACTGGGGCAAGGGTTCCTGCTTAGAAAGGAAGGGATCAGAAGGTCCTGTTCTCTGTAGGTTTCAATTATTTCTGCAAGTGTGCTAGCCAGAGACTGGGTTAAGGGTTCCTTCTTAGAAATGAAGAGATCAAAATGTCCTATTCTCCATATATTTCAATTATTTCTGCAAGTGTGCCAGCCAGAGACTGGGTTAAGGGTTCCTGCTTAGAAAGGAAGGGATCAGAAGGTCTTGTTCTTTGTAGAATTAGCAAGCTTTCAGTTATTTTTCACAAAGTTTTCTAGTCAAAAATTGGGCTAAGGGTTCTTGCTTAGAAAGGAAGGAATTAGATGGTCATGTTATCTGTTATATAGAGTTAGCCATCTCTGCCGTACTGTTTTCATGAAAGTGTGTTAATCAGAAATAAGGTTCTGAAGTTTCTGCTTGGGAGTAAGGGTCCTATTCTCTGGTTACATAATAGTTGTTCTTTCCTATTGCAGTTTCTTATTTTAATGTAATCCAGGATTCTTTATATTAATCTTTAAGATCTGCAATAGGTAGGTTTCTTTCCTGTAATTCAATTCAGAACTTCAGTTCATTCAAGGCAAGTGCGATTAATATAGTTTCCTTTACAACGACTCTAAGTTGCTTTTGGAATTGAGCATATATAGTGCGTGGTTATCTTTGAAATAAACAGACTTCCCTGGGTTGACAATTTATGTAGCACTTGATTGTTTGAGTTAATTAAGCAATTATAGTGACCAACATTTTGGCGCCATTGCCGGGGAAGGTAGCTATAGATTTCAAAAGAACTTATGATTTTTTTTTAGATAAAAAGATTGCATGAAAGACCCCAAAGACACTAACCCTACAGGTGGCAAGGGAAAAGGAAAAGGAGGAAGAAAGACTTACATTAACGAGATTATATCAAAGTCTAAATCTGCTGCTCAACGACCAAACCTCCGAAAACAAAACTCCCATCCTTCATTTCAAGCAATTTTTGGAATAGGGAAAGAAGTTTGGAGTCCTGAGACAGTCCGGAAGCCAGTAGGAGACATTGAGGATAGAGCAAGCATAGCAGGGGAGCAGAAAAAAAACATGGATGAGTACAATGAAGAATTGCATCACGAAGAAGAGGCAGGTCCTGAAGGAGAGGTAAATGATGAAAACTCTTTCTCTACATTAGGATTTCCTATAGGCGATCTCCCTAGAGGAGTAGCCCCCATGAAAAACATTCCACTCTCAGCACTACCTAATTTTCATGGTTTATCTTCAGAGGATCCTGATGAATTTCTTTTTGAGTTTGATATAGTATGCAGAAGTTATGATTACGTTTCTAATGCTCAAAAATTAAAGTTATTTCCAGCAACACTAAAAGGAAATGCACTAAGATGGTTTATGAGTCTTGGAGGCCATGTAATCACAACATGGGACCAAATGAAACAGAAATTTATGAACAAATACCAGGACTACTGCTGAACAAGAGAAAAGAGGGAGGAGCTATTTAAGATGATGCAGAAAGAGGACGAGAATCTGGAGGACTTTGTGGAAAGGCTACAATACAATCTACAAAGATCCAGTCACCCCAATGTAAGTAAAGACATTCTTAAAACTATATTGTTAAAAGGAGTAAGGGATGACTGTCTAGATATGCTGAATATGC
>JZKD02S1720909.1:1710608-1729620 GCA_000966675.3 Picea glauca
CAGAACGAATCAAAAGGTAAGGCGAGGTATGTAAATTTTATGTAATTTAGTTAGACTATAGTTAATGGGAAGATTCTATATCATTATGACCACTCAAGTGCAATCATTACTAGCCACACTTGACGGGAGGGGAGGACACATCAAATCTTCGATACCATTATTTCACACAAATTCATCGCCGCCACCCCTATTTCACCACCCTTCTCACATTTGACCGCCATTTTGCATAATGTCGCTTGGAAAACTCACTCTGGGCAGAAATTGATACTCAAACTCTTTGACGCTGTATCTTACCAAGCTGGTAGCTATGGGAGGCTCTATCATACGGAACGAACCCGCCACCACAACACTATTAGAACATTATCCAACAGCTTATCAAATCTTTCAGCAGGCAGGATGGCTCAGTTACTTTCAGAGACTCCAGTGGTATAATGAACAACAGGTCCTGCAATTCACCCTAAACCTTCAGGAAGACCATTCTATTGTCCAAGGGGTCCAAATTTTAGTAACTGAAGAAGATATAGCACAGTTCTTAGGCCTCCCTATCAACGGCACTCACATGTTTAGTCGTAAACATATCATTCGGAATGCTCAACAGAATTTCTTCCTGCCAGGAGAACGAATTGAATTTAAAGGCAGGGGTGTTCAACTCAGCTCATTGCCACCCCCATGGCCGGAAGTTGCAAGATTCATCAAGCATTACCTAACTTATGAGGGCCAGTACCAGGTAGTTTATCAGTACGAATTTCTTCTGTTATCTCATTTAAGGCATAATAGAAGGGTCAATATTCCTTATTATTTACTGGGATGTTTGAAAAATATGGCGCATTATTGCAGAAAGGCTAAAGATCCCACCCTTTCACTCACCCATCACCATCTTGTCCAATTGCTCATCCAAAGGGGTTTTTCTCAACAAAACCCTCCACTAAATAATCCGCCCATAAACCCCCAAGCAGCTGCCAAAATTCCTAAAAACCTCTAGGAGCAGCAACCACAAAATTCCCCAGACCCTCTAGAAGTACCCAATAGCCCGCCCATAGAACCAACCAGACCAACCAATCCCCCTACCATATCAAGCCCACCTCATACTTTACCAGAATCATCCACTCCCTCCCTTCATATTCTTAGTGATGATTCTGAGCCAGATAATTCCCTCTGTCCCATCATTGAGGAAAGACCCTCACGAAAACGAAAGAAAATTCCCCTCTTTCCGCCCTTCTTATGAAAAAAGCAAACAAGGGCCTCAACAAGGCCACCCATTATTGCCACTACCCTAGATCCCCAACCCATTCGACTGATACCTTGTACATCTCCAACCTCCCAAATATTGGGATCTTTGCCTATCTCACCCACGGGCACTGAAACACAAAAACCAGATGCCCAGGGTGGTGTGCCCTCATTTCTTTCAAACCTCATAGCTGAAACACAAGAACCAGCTACCCATTCAGTGGCTGAAACACAAGAACTAGCCATAGTTGCCACACAAGAACCAGCTACGGCTGAAACACAAGAACCAACTGTTGATATTGAAATTGAGATATAGGAATTAGAGGTCCCGGGTGCTGCAACACTACTCTCCTCAAATAAAGTAGCTGAAACACAAGAACCAGCTACCCATTCAGTGGCTGAAACACAAGAACCAACCATAGCTGCCACACAAGAACCAGCTATGGCTGAAACACAAGAACTAGCCGCTGACATTAAAATGGAGATACAGGAATCAGAGGTCTAGGGCGCTGCAACATTACTTTCCTTACATTAGGAAGCTAAAACATAAGTTTCAACTACCATTCCTGCAGCTGCTCCACAACAAACAGAACCAACAATTGCCTCTGTATTGCAGAAAAACAAGTTTTTAAAGTCTGAATTGGAAGCATATAAGGAAGAATTAGCCAAGGAAAAGGAAGCATATGAAAATGAACTAAATTTGTACACCTTGGCTCGTACAACAACCTTGTCAAAAGAGACTACAGAGAGCATGTGTAAAGAATATATGTGTTGCCAATGTGGGGATATTTACTATCAAGCATGCTATAAGGAAACTCAAGTCCCAGTGATAGGAGCAACCCCTATTCCTTCACCTTTTGGAGTCAAGGAAGAACTTACTGAAACACAAGAACTAGCATGCCCTCCCAAGCTCAATACTGAGCTCTGCATTACAACAAAAGAAGCCCCTACCTTTGTCAACAAAGCTATACAGACAATGCCTATGGAGGAATTTACACCTCCCAGCCAGATCAATCTCCCCACTTTTATGGAACAATCTACTCAGACCTTACCTCATCCCACTACTTGCAATGCTGAAACACAGACTCAGCTTTGGGATGAGCAGGCAGCAATACAAAAATGGAAGAAAGAGTATGCTGAAACACAGGCCAAAAGCCTGCAAGTACACAGACAAATCTGGATAAATCACACTTTCTCAAATTGGGAAACTCTAGAGCAGACACGTGAGGAAGCTCATGCCCTGAAGAAACACAACAAGGAGTTAAAATCTAGAATGGCTCGGGTATTTGATTTGACACAAAATCTATTGGCCACAAGAAAGCCATATTGCAACTACTCCTTGTTCCTTATGGAGCGACTTACCTGGTTTCAGATCAAATCAATTACAGAAGGTAAACCCCATGTAGTACTACACCCAACAGATTTTGTCAAAACTTTCACAGAAGCATCTGCCAGGGATCAGTACCTCCTTTGTGAGGCATATTTCCATAACAAAGCCATTCCTGAGAGCAGGCAGTTGAACCTTAATCCTCTTGTTGGGGACATTTAGATTCAGGTGTTCACCTCCTTTCTCTACAACCAAATCATTTGGTAAGATGACTTCATGGCTTCTAAACACAATGAAGACAACCGTCTTCTATGGATAAGTCCAGAACCACAGAAGGCAGCCACCTTTGTCAGAGAATATTATGAGTTCTTAAAGAAACCAAGTATGATTGAACATGTTCCACAACTACAATCAAGAGTGTTGCAGGATTGTCAGCACATCATCAGATCCATAGCGATTCCTGCCCTTCAGGAAAATAACCTGTTCTGGCAGCAATCCACTGAGAAAAGACAAGAGCACCATCCTTTTAACCCCACCAACCTTGAGGTAGCAATCTCCAGGGTGCCTAACTACATCTAGTGTGCTCAACACTGTGCTAAAAACTAGATAGGGTACCGGTTTTATTTTTCTATCATTTGGTTGCCAATAGAAAGATATCAAATTAGTTATAAGCTGCCTAAGAAGACAGAAACAGCAGCATGGCAAAGATTACAGTAGGTCCAAGGGTTCAGAACGCCAATGGACAGTACCTCCCAGAGTTACTGCTTGAGTAACTTACACGCTCAGAGTCAGTATCCAGACTCTGATTCAGAGTGACGTTGCCTGAGCACATGCAACACCTTGAGTTGGGGCGTATGTTAGGACCACACAATGTACCTTTTTTCCTATACTGTTTGCCACTATTACACTCTTGATCACCCACATTTAAACTCATATTATCATTCTATTTGATCATTCCAAAGGTATACAACATCCCTTCTCATTACTATATGTTTAATCTGTTTTGCATAATATTTTACATCACTCTCGTACTTAACCATTGATTAGTAATGTATAAGTGTTGAAACAGTTCAAACTGCAGATGCTAAAAAACAAAACTGTTGCATAGTCCAGGGTCGCAGATGTTGAAACACAGAGCTGTTATACAGTCCAGGTCACAGATGCTGAAACACAGAGCTGTTACATAGTCCGGAGTCGCAGATGCTGAAACACAAAGATGTTATACAATCCAAGTCGCATATGCTGAAACACAGACCTGTTACACAATCTGGAGTCGCAGATGCTGAAACACAAAGGAAGTCGTTACATAGTCAGCGGTCAACACAATCAACAACGCAAATCCCGTGGCTAAAACAGCCCGTGATTTGTGATGCTGAAACAACATTAGCAGCAACGAGAAGGAACTGTTACTCCAGTCATAACAGTAACACCTCATTCAGCACTTACAATAGCATTTTGTTGCATGAGATTAGGACATCCTACTCTGGTTTAGAAAGTTGATTTGACTAAGAATAGGATTCAGATACACATTGTAATTTTAGATCAATTGCATTGAAGGGATTCCCTCTTTAAATAAGAGGAAATCACCATTCGAAAGAATCCAAGTTTTATGTATTGAGAAAGCTTCAGAGAGAGGGACGTACTTCATTTTCAGATTGTAATATGATACATTAATAGATGAATAGAAAATTGTTTTGAGCATCCTTCTCTAGCTTTTTTGTCTCAGGGGGATCCTGTGAGAAGGGAGGGCCCACCTTCTTCACAAGATTCACTCGTTAGTTTCATAGTGTGTTTGTGTAATTTTTGTTTGTGCCTTGATTAACTTTTGTTTTACTGAAACACTACTTTTACTGAATTCTGCTTTGCTGAAACACTACTGAACTCTATCTTGTTAAGAACTTTAGTTTACTAAATGTTACAATATTTTCACGAAGTTCATAATCCTTTTCATTAGCAATCTTGTGTGATGATTTTATGAGGTTTTCTAGCCAAAGACTGGGTTAAGGGTTCCTTCTTAGAAAGGAAGGGATCAGAAGGTCCTGTACTCTGTAGGTTTCAATTATTTCTGCAAATGTGCTAGCTAGAGACTGGGGCAAGGGTTCCTTCTTAGAAAGGAAGGGATTAGAAGGTCCTTTTCTCTGTAGGTTTCAATTATTTTTGCAAGTGTGCTAGCCAGAGACTGGATTAAGGGTTTCTGCTTAGAAAGGAAGGGATCAGAAGGTCCTGTTCTCTGTAGATTTCAATTATTTTTGCAAGTGTGCCAGCCAGAGACAGGGTTAAGGGTTCCTGCTTAGAAAGGAAGGGATCAGAAGGTCCTGTTCTCTATAGAATTAGCAAAATTTTAGTTATTTTTCACAAAGTGTGCTAGTCAGAAATTGGGCTAAGGGTTCCTTCTTAGAAAGGAAGGAATTAGATGGTCATGTTATCTGCTAGATAGAGTTAGCCATCTCTGCATTACTGTTTTCATGAAAGTGTGTTAATAAAAAATAAGGTGCTGAAGTTTCTGCTTGGGAGTAAGGGTCCTGTTCTCTGGTTACAGAATAATTGTTCTTTCCTATTGTAGTTGCTTATTTTGATGTAATCCAGGATTCTTTAGATTAATCTTTAAGATCTACAATAGGTAGGTTGCTTTCCTGTAATTCAAGTCAGAACTTCAGTTCATTCAAGGCAAGTGTGATTAATATAGTTTCCTTTACTACGACTCTAAGTTGCTTTTGGAATTGAGCATATATAGTGCATGGTTATCTTTGAAATAAACAGACTTCCCTGGGTTGACAATTTATGTAGCACTTGATTGTTTGAGTTAATTAAGCAATTATAGTGACCAACAATACATACAATCATTATCTTGGATTTTCTCTATAAAAACTCTATTTTGATTATTAATACTAATGTTATGTTGATTTTGTGACTTCTTTTTATACTCAATTAGTGCCATGACTTTTGGGGGGGCCACCATTAGTCTGGGTAGCTTGTACATATTGTTGTATATTTTCATTTTCACATTTTACTGTCATTACTTGCTAATTTCAGGTTGGTTGTTAAAATTGTGTTAGTGTGTATATATTTTCTGTATAACTTGAAGATCGCTCCCTGAAATCATATGTGTGTTACAGAATACTTACAGTTGTCTATATTTAGTTTTCAATACTCTTACACCTAACATCTTGTTATGCAGGTTATAATTTATTAATGGATATATGTTCATAGCCATATAATTGTGCAAATTGTACACAGGATTTTTTTCTTTGTTTCATAAATAATAAATCATTTGTAGATTGGTTATTTAGGTAGTACCTATAACAACTACATTGAGTTATGAATTTCGATTATTTCTTGTAGATTTGCATAAATTCCTCACTTTATTTCCAGCATCAGAGTGATAGGATAATAGTTGTTTTTTAATCTCTTTTGTACAATGATTATATACTTTGTTAGTTAGAAGATCATGATGTTGTTCATTTTTAATTTAAATGTTATCATGATGTTGTTCATTTTTAATTTAAATGTTATCATGATGTTGTTCATTTTTAATTTAAATGTTATCATGATGTTGTTCATTTTTAGCCAGTGAGATCAGTGTAAAGATAGGGTTCATTCCTCCAAGGATAAATATAATTGTGAGTATTTGAATAAGTATTTTAAGAATAGATTTTTTGGAATAAGTATGGTAAAGAATTGCTTTTAAGAGATAGGTTTCTTTGATAAGTTCATTGTCCACAATCAGATATTGTTTTTAAACAAACATAACTTGTTCTTATTCAAGATTTGATTACTTAAAATAATGAGATCACCATTCATAGTTGTAGATTAATCTATAAATTTAAAGTAAAGATCTTCATTATTTGAGTTTATTGGCATTAGATTAGATTAGGCTAGAATAGGCTAGATTAGACCTCTAGACCTTCACATACAATGTTGACACCTTGAAGCCTACGAGCTCCGAGTTGACAATTTAATGTCAAAATAGATAGCATATATTTCACTTGACATTTTTGATGCCATTTTTGGGGAGTTTATAAAGGGATTAGAGCTTAGGTAGGTAGGTTGTCCTTAATTACACAACAAGGGGGAGGCGAAACTTTAAGATGAGAGGTAAGAACCTGCACATCCATTTTAATGGGTCTCTCTAAAGCCTTGTTGTTCCCTTTCTGCAAGAGTGTTTACTTTTTCTGCAAGTTTGCTTACTTTTCTTAGTTTGTTTACTTTCCTTAAATTTACTTTCCCACGAGTGTGCTTTGTTTCTGCAATTTTGTTTTCTTTTTGAACAACTAACTCTAGTGAAAAGATAAGTTGGTGACAGCGAGGTCTAAAGTAGCATAAGGGGTTCAAGTTTTCTTTAATTAATATGCTTTAAGTTTTGCAATTCATTTCATTTCATTTTTGTTTAAATATCATTGAATTTCAATTATTATTTCATTGGGTGTTGTAAGAACCTCGGACACTAATCCATGTGTGAGGCAGAACCCATCAACCAATAGAATGGATTCAAAGGTGACAATTAGTTTGGGGGAACTCTCTCAAATCCTAGCAGCAGTTGGGATTTCTTCTTTTCAGGAAGAACACATATTGAAAATAGTCATGAACTTATCTACCTCTTTATAAATGATAAAATAACCAAAGTACCATAAGCTACAAAATGATTTCCCTTTCCAAAATGAGAAGGAAGATGAAGAAATATGGACTACATCCGGTGGAGAGCGATCACTAATACCTGAGATTGATGAGTTCTTAGCATCCATCTCAATAGATCCTTTATGTACTTCAGAAATCAATCATCTAGAAGAAGAGGATATGCATGGCATGATGAATGAGAGCATAGAAATTATCATTGATGAACATCCAGATTACATTGAAATTTGGTTTCAAAAGGTCATCAATCCACAATACAATTTTTTTCTTTTTCAACACCTTCTGATGCTGAAACAAGTAGGTTGGTTGGTTTTTCATATCTAGGTAGTCATTGCGGTAAATTTTTCATATGTGGATATGGGTACATTTCTTATCTTGCTTCGCACATGGTTACACTGGAAAAGTTCTTACACTTGAATAAATATTTTCCTTTCTTTTTTAGGTAGAGTAGGATAATAAATAAAAGTTGTGTGTTGGTAGTTTAGCTTAAAGTCTAATGTAGCCTCATTTTACATTTTATTTTTAATAAAATAACTATGAGATAGATGTGCTTGTGACTTGATTTCATTGATCTCATCAAACCTAGAGTCTACTAGTACAATCCATCCAAGAGCTCTGAGTAGGTGAGTAGAGTATCCTTATAAAAGAGTAGAAAGAACTTATAACTAGTGGTTAACCATGGAAACATCAATATAACTTCAAATGGAAGAAAGTGAGTAGGGACTATAGATACCTTTCTATTATTTTCCAATGGTACCATCCACCACACATTAAAATTTATTGATTGTGTCATATCTTCATATTGGCTATGCCCACTTAAGTATCCCTTACATCAAGAAAATCTATAAAGAATGTAAAAATAAGAATCATCCTCCAACTTAAATACCATCTCAGTCCATAAAACTATTTCCAAAGTTGCCTCCCCATCTCCTTGAAAAAAGAAACATTCATATACAAATCTTTAAGATGGTGGTAAGGACCAGTCTCTGTTGTAAAAAGGGTGTAAGAGGCTAACCCATCCGGATACTAAACATGTATGATGGTAGCGGGTACCAACCTATGGTATGACTAGGTAAATCCATTGGAGTACTGAACATGCTTGCTGGCAGCGGGGAATTCTATCTAGAGAGGGTGATGATTTGAAAAACAATAAATAAAGATCAATTTTTTATCTTAAAACTTGTCCTAATGTACGACACTACTTCTAGGAAGGAATAAAAATAAGTATGTATAGTTAGGTGAAGGTAAATAAACTCCATTAATTTGCCATTGGAAACTAACTTAAAGGTAATCTTAAGACTCTCTTTCCTAACTCTTCTTAACTATATGTAGGATGTTTCATTCTATAGGTGGGGCCATGTTATTAACTGTCTTGTCAGGCTAATGTGTGAAATTTATCTATACACTTGGAAACTATAAATCTTAGGCTATTGGAAGGATTGATCGGTTTCCTATATCTTTGATTGTGAAGTGTAAAAATACTTAGGAGTGGGGGAGGGATTTCGTGAGCTAAAAAAATGCTAAACACTGCCCATCTATATTACAAGCCCATGAGAAGAGAAAGTAAGATCTCTGTCAAATTCTATCATATTGTCTTTTTATAATATCTCAGGCTATTATATCAATAGTCATTTGTATTGGCATGATAAACTTTATACTGCTGACATAATTTTATGTGTGTATAATTAATAAGCCTGTTGTGCATTTTTTATCTATGTTTATATATAATGCAAGGGAAGACTTCTTACACTCAAATGATCCCTGTAACTGTTACATATCGATAACAAAGAAAACTAAAAATGGATGTTACAATCCTATCCATGCTCCTATTCACCATGCCTGCCAAAAATCTTCCAATCTGAGTGATATGGCAAACGTCCGCTTACTATTGGATATTTTTTCACCTATACAAGAGGACCGGATGTAGTACCATATGGAGGACTGGGTGGAGTGTTAGATAAGGTATTGTATAAATGTTGCAATTGAAAATGTGATTTTCATTCTTTCATTCAGGTATGATCACTGGGTTTTGATTATATTCATTGAAGTGATGAATTAAGATTAATAAAGGTAGTCTATCTATCTTTTACACTTGTTAAAAGGGCAAATTTAATTTATGATTTCATTTTATGATCATATTGTCCAAGTCTCTGACTTGGAAATTGATCAAATCTTTTATGTGATTTGATTTAACCTCCAACTACCACAGATCCTATCCAGTTATCCTTTGACCATGAAATCCCTCACAAGAAACTTATAGAATATTCTACAAAAGAATTTGAGCCTGCCAAAGAAATCAATTCTGAGCCTGTCACACCTAGTCTTCCTCAAAAGGCCACTGTTACACCCTCTCCTTGGATTCCTACACCTTCTACAAAATGTGACATGCCTTCTACATATAATAAGAAGCCTAAGCCTTCCTCTCTTGAAAAATATGATCAATTCCCAATTGTTGATCAATTGAAAAAAGAGAATGCTCAGTTGATCCAACATCTTGTAGAACGTGAAATTGTGGATCATCATTTGCAACATGACAATGTTGTCCTTCAATAAAAGGTAAATTATCCAATACATGAGGGAGAGGCCTCTAAAGCTAATCTACCCCCTCCTTCACAAGTATCGCTATGTATGGCTACCCATTTTTTTTGCAGAGGGACCTACAAACTCTTAGGCATGGGGGAAATGATGACTCCATGTTTTGCCTATTTTTTTTATGCTCAAAATCCCTTTTGCATATGGAAGTTATATGCTCTATGCTTTTATTTAGTTCTTTTCAAAGGTATTATCAGGTTTTGTGCATCAATTTTCCATGGAAAACATGAGGTATGTGTAATACTTGTTTTGTGATGATTTTATGTTAGTTTATATTCAATTGAGTGATTACAATTTATTAATATTTCTCATTTGATTGCAATAGGACAAAAACGTGATCTGACCCTTAATCTGGCCCTCCATCCGGCCCTTTTCCAAGCAGGGAACTTTGATATAAATTTGTGGGAGGATGAATTTGAATCAGAAAAACATGACACATGGGTTTTGTGCCTAATATTCCCAATTAGGTCCCATGTGGGTCGTTTCCTGAAATTATGGACAGATTGAGAGATGTTCGTGGTCCTAGATCCTAACCTCAGTCCATTCCTCCATCCAGTCCTCCATTTGATCCTCCATATGGTACTCGGAGCACAGTGAAGTTGGCGGTTGGAATATTGGTTGGCTTCTATCGGCAAATCGAGGACATGGGTTTTGTGCCTACTCACGCTGCTAGTGGGAAAATCCCCCCTATGACTACACCGGGTTTGAAAATGTAGGCAAATCAATTAACCATCTAAAATTCAACTACTTCTCTAAACTACCCAAAACATACCAAAACTAATAAAAGAAAAGTAAATATGAGGTATATCAGGTAACTATACCTCTACTCCACGTCTGGTGATGATCCCCTTGTTCTTGAAAGTTTTGTTGACTGCACACCTTCTCCCAAGGATGACTTGCATCGAAATATTGACAAACAAAAAATTAAAATCATGCTATTCCATATACAAGTTAGGTTTAGATGTTAGAATGTCAAAACATAAATCAATAAAAGCATTCAGTACACCATGATTTGGGACAAGAAAAGTAATTCTTTTAGTAATAACTCAATGATTATACCTTTACAATCAAATTCATCTACCATTCCATGAACCTAGTTCAGGCTCCTCTTCACCAAGATCCAAGTGCACCTTTGTATGGTTTCTCCTCTCAACCTTTTGATATCTTCTTGGGAAGTGAATGGGTTTAAATGGGGGAGAAGGGGCTAATGATGGAATGCTGAGAAAATTCTCACAAAAGGGCTACAATATATAGGGCAAGGAGGGGAAATGAAATCGAGTAGATGTGAAATGAGACCCCAACACCTCCTTTTATATGAAAAAAGGATGGTTATTCGGTTGGGTGACAGGCTATATCACATGGATTAGTTGGGAAACTATCTAATAGCCCGTAATCTCAATGAATTCCTTGCAACTTTTATTTTTTGTAACTTTTGAAAGTATACACGGGTTGTAATGGTGTAGCATGCATATGTACATGAGTTGTAGTGGTGTAGCAAGTGTATGTACATGGGTAGAATTGGTGCAGGGAGAGTACATCTTCAAAAAAATGCTTTTTAAGAAGAGAAACTTAACAGTGCTTTGGAAAAAAATGCAAGTAAGAGGGCCAAAGGCCATGTAAGAAAGTGTAGAGAAATTTAGGGTTATAACATATGCCCCCTAATGTGTGAGGTCAAAAGAGCATCTGATGGCTGAAATACATTACAAAATCTTCACCAATGTACGAAAACGAGTGAGCTCAGGACTAAACTTCGGGAGGTGCCATCTGCAAAATAACAACTATATCTTTAAGGTGGGCATACCCATGCTCAGGATGAAATAAATCATGGTTTCCAATCAAATACACTGCAAATCCATGTCATATAACTATATAAAGTGTAGCCATGAGAAATACATCTCAAAATCAAAGATATACAAGTATAGTATCCATATTCAAGAAGCCAATAATGCCCAATGGTTGGATATGAGGTCTTCATAGCTCGAGAAACAACTTCAATATCTTCAAAACTCGGGTAGGAGTACAATGTGAGTGTATGAATTCACTACCCAAAGGTATTTGATGACTCATCGAGAAAAGACAAGAGGATCTCGATGATCAGGTAGAGAACTTCATTGATTTTAAATCAGGACTTGATTGGACTTTTGGGATGGCCAAGTCATGAGGTCAAGAGAAAAACTGCATAAAGGACAAATCAGGTTGGGTGAAAATTCCCTTAGACAAAAGCATGAAAGATGATTAGACTCAGGTAGCATGACATTGACATAAGTTTGCGATGCAACATGCAATGCAAACTCTCCATGTGTTTGGAAGAGTAACCAAATGGAGGAGGACACAGCTCTATGTAGCAAGAACAACATCCTAAGGTCATATTAGATCCCAATGCTTGACAAACAAACATAATCATGTGCTTTGTCCAAGGGTGACTCATTGTGCTGCCAAAAAAGAATATATATTTACCATCCCCTCTTTTTTGTTTTTTTTAATTTTTTGTCTTTTTCAATTTTTTAAAGATATTGAAAAAGAATAAAAGAATGCTACGTTACAAAGGAGGAATTAGTGTCACAAGAAAGCATACTAGTTCCAGGCGCAAGGAACACATTAATGCTTAGAGAAAGGAGACATGTGCAGGAAAAGGACACTCGGGTAAAATTCCTCCATGGGTCAAGGTGTCAGGTCGCAGAGGCAAAGTGCTACAAGGCTTGCGTATAAGGCATGCTTCAAAGGTTTAGTTGAGAGAAACATGGAGTCAGAATTAGGCCAAATACACAAAGATGCAAATGTGGTTAGCAAGACACAATGAAACCCCCTTCAATGTAATTTTAATGAGCCTAGAAAAGGTAAGCTCGGTAGTTTTTTCATGTTTAGAGAGTCTAAAAAAACATAAAATAAGACTCGAAGGAGTACCTTTTTTAGAGATAGTATAGTTGGTTCGAAAAAGGGGTAAACTGGCACTAAAAAGACATCTATTCAAAACCATTTTAATGAGTGTGACAAAGAAAAGATCGCTCGACAATCTTTTCAATTTTAAGGAGTCTAAAAAGAGCTTAACTATGGATTCGTGATCTTTTCTAATTTTAGTCCCCTTAGCTCAAAAAACTATAAAAGTTACTAAGGAGAACTCTTCTGGCGAGACGAATCTCCTGAGGCATACCTTTTTATTCTATAATATGCAGGCCCAAAAAAAGGGGTAAACTCATGCCAGTAGATGTTCTTCTAGACCAATTTAATGAGTGTGAAGGAACAAGGTCACTCAATGATTCAGCGGTGGACAAGGGCATGGACATACCCGAGTGCCCTGCTTCATCCATCATGGCTAATGGAGAAGGAAGTATCCACGGATCATCGAAGTAAGTCGTGTGGAATGATGAAACTTGAAAAATCTCAACCTTATGGTGATTAGATATAAACCTGATATCGCCTTGAGGGGGTGGGTAATCAAAGGTCCACATCAAATATGGGCGCAAACCAACCCCTACATTGACGACACCTAGTTGAGGATTATCAATCATCGAGACCGTGGATGCCCCCAATGCAGGGTCAGGTCTGGAGAAAGACAATTGATCGATGGTCACTATTCGTCCCTCATGTGGAAAAAACAAGACGCAAAAAACTGTAGCAACCACAACTTGCATGGAATAAGTCCAACTCCTTCCTAACAAGAGGTTATAGTCGAGGGGAGCATCGAATACCTCTACTTCAACACACATGTTCTTCCCTCCTAACTACACGGGGAAAGAAGGAATGATACCATGTGGTTGGAATGAATGACTGTCGAAAGTAGTGAGGAGAGTAGGTGACGGAGACAAAACGGACTGGCCAATGGCCTTCCAACATGCCAATGATATAACGCATGTCAAGGTGCCCTCATCAACCACCATGCGAAAAATATTTCGAGTAAAAGTTTTTGTGGGATAAGCTACTACTACCTGAAATGCTATGTGGTAAGGTAGACGAGGTTTTAAGTTGGTTGTATCCAACATGATTGTACCCGTATTACAAGTCTCGGTAGATCCTAAAGCAGTTAACACGGATTTCCTCTGAGAAGGGAAGCTTTGGAGGACCTCCAAAGTGGACATTGCACAAGGGGTTTGTGATAAATATTCCACCACAGAGTAGTTCTAGGTGGCCCTTGCATTTGGGTTATAAGAATCTTTTTTAAATGCACCTTTTGGAATGCGTGTCATTGTTTCTCTCAACATCTTCTCAATCTGTAGAGGAAGAGATGGGAGATCAACTTCTTTACCCTTCTCATAAGTGCTTGGTTTACTATATTCGTGTTCTCTAGTCAACATGAAAGCATCACCCCTAAACATATATACGTTCATAGATGCAGGGTTGTTTGGAGACGAGCATGTTTCTTGGCTTCCCCCTTCTGTGCTTGCAAAGGCTTGAGTTATATTTTGCCCATGTTGAAATGGATTAGTCAACACCGCTGGCTGTTGTTGAGTGACAAATTTTTGGGCCTTTGCAAGTCGAGGAAATAGATGGGTCAGGTGGTTCTCCATGCACAAATTGCATGCATACCTCGCCTTCCATTTTTTAGTGTTGTACCCGCCAGCATTATCATTGGGTTTCTTGTCCCCCTTACCCTTCTTTCATTGTTTTTTCTTCCCTTCACGCTGCTAGGTGGTCTTTGGGTTAGTCGAATGCACTATGTGTACTTCTGACATTTTGGTAGGGGGAGCAGCCAAAGTAGTAGTTTGGCTAGCCATTGTGTGTTGTATGGATAACGACTGCAACTTCCTTGTCAATTGCTCAGTGGGCTTGGTTTGTGCTGAACCATCAATACCATCAGCATGTGGTCAACTCTCTGTCTAGTTTTATCCAGTATTGAATGTGGTGCGCCTGGCAAGATGTTGTATAATAAATTAGACTGAGAATAGATGAGCTTAAACTGTTGAGCCCTCATGATGGCATCTTTTTCGGAGAAAACTCCTGACATCGCAACGTCTTTGGATAATTGTGGGACCAAAGACTTAAGGAACCACTCAAGCAAGAATGTTGGTGGGACTGGTACCTTGATTAAACTCTTCCAGCGTCTCCATTCTCAGATGTGATTAGAGATATGGTCCACTGTTGTCTGCTCAAAATTAGCGAGCAACCCTGTGCCAACATTGTATCTCATAGGTAACTAGAAATGGTTCAGGAAAGCCATCACCAGTTCACCAAAAGAAGAGTATCTTGAGTGATCAAGCTCAATGTACCATTTTGTGGCACTCCCAATGAGAGTTCATTGAAACAATCACAACTATACAGAGTCATCTTTCAATGAGTTAGATGAGCACCAAAGATGGAAGGTAGTCACATGATCTCTTGGATCTTCGTTAGGCTTGGCTTCAAACTTTGGAATGTCTGAAGGAAACTTCGATGACATAGGAGGCCAACGTGGATCGTGACAAATAGGGTCATTCAACAACCTTGTCAAATCTAGCAAGTGTAACGTCACCAAGAACGATAGTTTGGGTTGTTGCTGATAACTTGGGAAAAAGGGTCCTGGAGTTTGACTAGCACCAGGTTGCCAAGAAAAGTTTGGCTGCTGGCCCAGATTCTGGTAGAAACCATGGCCCTTGCCAACATAAGGATTTTTCATATGTGGAGACATCATCGACTGATTTCCCAAATAGGACATAGATTGTTGGGCATACATTATATTCGAAGGACTTTAGGAGGGATTACCCCATGCCGGTCCCATGGGGATAAGCATAGTAGTTTGTCCGGGGTTCCATTGATTGTGGAAAGAATTACCCCAGATCAACATTCTAGATGAGGGAATGGATCCCTACCCTGAATTCCAAGGTCCTGCTAGGTTTTCCCCCTGTGTAGGAATAGTACCTTGCACAGGAGTAGATTGTCCAAAAATGGGGTTGCCCCCATCCGGGAAAGCAGCTAATGAGAAGGTGTTGTTACCAAACATTCTATTTAAATAAAATGATGTTGAAACTACCGGCATACTATGCAAAGGTAGTCCTCGACTCCCCACCCCAAATAAACTATTGTGTGTAGGTTGCCCAATGGATTGCTGATGTGAGCCACCGAGTGAAGGGGACAAAGGAGCGATATGACCTCCTCTGTAAGGGAAAGTGTTAAAAGGAGTAGGAGTGCCCCCATGTGACCTTGTAGAGGAGCACTAGAGATCCCTGCCCCTAGCCCCAAAGTCTGTAAAGTGGAGTAGGAAAGTACAGGACTTGTACCCGAACTAGGCATCCCGTATGAGAATGGAGGGCCTGTCGTACTAGGTGTGAAAGGGGTTGTGGCCGCCACCAAAGATGGGATCAGACCACTGTGCGAAGTAGTTGCAGTCAAGAACATGGTGGTTCATACCAATGATGGTGGGTTAGGAGATGAAATCTCTCCTGTGGTGACAACCGTGGTGGGAATTGAAGAATTCCCAGAAGGAGTAACAACATTTGTTTCCATTGTTGTGTGCAACACTGTCTGGCACTCGTAAAATTGAATTGGTACAATGAAAGGTGCCAAGAAATTAGTGGTTGGAGTTTCAACCAGACCAATATTGGTTGCTTCAAGGTCCAAAATGGTCGATTCCTTTGGGGGTTTTTCAGGCACAATTGTTTGTAACCCAGTCGCTTCAAAAGACCCTTGTTGGTCTAGCTGTGGCCTTAATGGTGGTGGCGGTGGATCAAGTGTAACAGGCGGCAGGCCAAGAAGCCTTCCTGACCAATGGAGCTTGGGATTCTCCACTGTGTGAGAATATCCAAGACACTCTAAGGTGTTCTAAACATTCAAAAGTAACACACACTAAAAAAAGTCCCTAGGAGATAAGACAAGAAAACACTAAATTAATTGGAAGAACAGTTAGAACAACCAACACTAGAGAAACATACCAGTGCAAGTGCAACTCGAACATGGAAGAACCCTCTGGGTATACTCCACAAATCATGGCTCGATGTATGTCCTAGGTACCATGGCATACCCCCACAGTCACCTGTGTATGTCCCTAAAAAGATTGGCAACTAGGTTGCCAGCTCGCAAACAATCACCAGGCAGGTAGACCACAATGAGCAGGGTATCGAGCCTGAAACCTGTCAAGGGTATCGAGAGAAAATGTTCCAGAAGACAATTGAGGGCCTTGAACAGATTCGAGACCCACGAAGCCCCGTGGAAAATGCAAACGACGAAATCCCAAAACGAGCCCTCTATATGGGTTCTCCACTACAATTGGTCCAGCTTTGGAGGGGTTATCTCCGCTACCTTTCTGCACGCAACCTTATGTTTATCCCCTGTGTTAGAGGGGGGTCCCGGATAAATTTCATGACACTGGACTTAGACACTCCTTATCTCAGACTCCAATGTTTGATTTAAAATGGCCTTGAAGAGTTTCCTCTCCAACCTAATCCAAGGCCCTAGTCCTAAACTAGTTTGTGAACCCTATAAACATAAAAGTCTAGTATATTTTAAATTTAGCGTTCATTTTATGGTTTTGTCTTACATCAAGGGCTATGAAGGTGAAAATGATGATGTGTAAAGATGAAAGAAAAAAATGGAATAAAAAAGATGGAAACAAAACTTTTACTGAATGCAAAATTTCAACAACTTTTTCAAAAGAAATATTTTTAATTTTTCTAAGATTTTGGACAACAAACTCAAAAGAAATTTCACTTGACTAGAAGCTACTTATGCTCTAAGTGAACTGAAAAAGCTTGTGAAATAAAAGACTTTTCCCCGACTTAATAATGCAGAAACACACCATTCAACCAAACAAGAAAATGAAAAGAGATTTTTTTTTTATTTAGATGCTAGTAAAACAAGAAAGGAAAAATACCAACAAGCAAAAAAACCAAGAAAAACAATTCTGGCCTAATCGCAGATCGCAAAGAATCAAGTCAAAAATCACACACTAGCAATTTTAAAAACAATGACTCACACTTGTCTAAAAACCTTAAAAATTCTTTTATTTTTATGAAAACTTTTTTTTTAACTGATAAAAAGCAGGCCAAGGGTAATATTAATCCTAAGCTACTGACTACTCACACAGAGATTCAAACACTTGAGAGGAATAATTCTTATCAAGCAAAAGGATGACTGCCTTACCCTCAACAAAAAGTATCATGTTCAAGCACGTGACTGTTACTCAAACAGCACGCGTACAAACTCACACTGGATAGAGACAGAGGGAATGTACACATAGGTTGACCTTGTACAGGCCGCGTGTATATATAAACTCTGAGAAAAATGAAAACAGACAACCCAACACCAGGAAGAGACCACTGATATTGATAAATAGGATCCGTTGAAGGCTTGGACACTCTTTTTAACAGAAAAACAAATAATGTAAGGAAAAAATGATAAGGAAAAAATAATCTGAGATAGACCTGCTAGCAAACAAGACTTCAGACATAATTCCAGAAAACCCCCTGAGAATGTGCAATTCTAACAGGGAAGAGGCTGACTACCTCTGAGGTTCTCTGAACTCTACACGCTACTGCTACCTCTACAGCTAGCGTTCACACGCGGGATGTAAGAGAGTAGGTTGCGGGAACACACATGAAGACCTTATGTAGGCCATGTGTACCTCTATGGATCCTGGAAAACACAGTCAAGCAAAAGATAGGGAAAGATGGTATGGAAAACCAGACTCCCTGCTAGCTCAGACCTTACAAAAACTAAAAAGAAAAGACAGGCAAGAAAAACTAGTCTTTAAAACTACCCAAAAACTAAATAAAATTCTAGGAACCCTAGAGAGTGTCCCTAGTATGGTCGCCAATTCTATTGTTGGGAAAATCTCCCTACGGACTAGCAAATAGAGTTTATTATTTGCATGCAAATATGACCGAAGAGAAATTACTTTCTACCTTCATCCCTAGATTTAAATCTCCTTTTCTTAGTAAATGCATGGAAAGATCAACCTACCTCATTCTCGGCATTTGATATCGATCCTCCATTGTGCTTGATTACTTGTTCACAATACTCCTTCCAAAGCTGACCTGCATTCAAGACAAGCAACAACTATGCATGCATACTACTTATATACTAACAGGTTAGAAATCCAAACATATACGGATCAAAATATAAATAGTTCATGAATTGGGATGGGAAAAACATTTTCTTTATTACTTAGAATGAGTCAACTTACAAAAGTTGAGACCGACCACTGCTCCTCAAACCTGATCCTAGGCTCCTCTTCTTCTGTCCTTCAACTACTTTGCTTTGAATCTCCTTTGGCACAAGGAAAGGCTAAAGGGTTGGGACAATGGGAATACGTAAATGGGCAGAGTT
>JZKD02S1720909.1:1732141-1759116 GCA_000966675.3 Picea glauca
ACGCCCAGCCATGTACTCCTGACATTTTGACATATATATATATATATATATATATATATATATATATATATATTTATATTTACATCTTTATTCATCTTATGGATTGATTTTTTTACAAATGTATGTACATGTGTATGTGTGTGCTTCTTTTTATGTGTGTGCAACATGCCAATCTAATACTTGATTAGCTAGAGTATCTATCATTTGATTTAATCTCCTAGGAACATGGATATATGTAATTTAATCAAAGTAACATTATAAGAGATATACACTAAGGAAACATCAGTGTAAAGTAGGATCATATACATAGAAAAATCCATTTAACTGGGACACAACCAGTTGAGCATCTAAGTATACCCAGAGGTGAGAAATGTCATGCGAAAAAGTGTCAAGAAGAAACTCTATCACTGCATTGTACTCGGAAACATTGTTTGTGGCATCACCTAAACATATACCTCTAGAAGATAGCAACTGGCCTTCAAGTGTGAAAATCATCCAAGCTATAGAAGTAAGCCTCCGAGTGTGTCATCTAGCATTGTTCGTGAACCCAAAGAACACCTCTGATTCACTTGACATCTTCCATAGTGAAAAATATGACATAAATAACGACACGTCCATAAAAAATAAAAAGACAAAAAATTGTATAAGAACTATACATATGTACAAGAAGTCACCCAGGAGACCAACCTAGGAGTAATACTTCTTCAGGTATAGCCCATTTCTAGGGTCCACCAAGGAATTTCCCTCAAATTCAACTAGGTGATAAGCACCCTTCTTTAAGACCTCTTTCATGATGAAAGGTCCGACCCACATGGGTTTGAACTTGCCAGCCCCCAGGGGATCCTTGTCTTGATCATAGACTAGGAAAATATCTCCTTCAAAGAAAATCTAAGGACAAACGGACAGATAATATTGACACTTAAATCATTGTTTATGATCCTCATTTGTTGAGGTTGCATCATGGTGTTGCTCATCGAGTTGCTCAATATATAATAAGTGTTCCTCAAGAAGTGAAGTGTCTGGCAGTAACTCCACTACCAACTTTAAAGATGATATCTAGCACTCAATAGGAAAGACTTCTTCTAGCCAGTATATGAGTTGAAAAGGTGAGAAATCAGTGGCAGTGTTTATAGACATTTGGTAGGCCCATAATTTAGAGTACAACATCAAATGCCAATTTGACTTGGTAGAATTGATCATCTGCTGAAGAATGGTCTTGAGAGACTTATTCACAACATCAACCTGACCATTCCCTTTTGGGTAGTAGGGTGATGAATGTCCTTTCCTCAACCCAATCTTTGATGTTAACTTAGTCATCATTTTGTTTTGGAAGTGACTTCCATGGTCAGTGACAATCTCCTTAGGGATGTCAAACCTTGCTACTCTCTAGTTAAAAATGAAAAAAGTCGTTGTTTGTCCATCATTTTTAAATGTTGGCATAGCCTCAACCCACTTTGTGAAGTATCCTACTGCTTTGATGATGTAACGATGCCCTCTGGCTGAAGCCAGGTGACATGTAGTAAAATCAATCCCCCACTTGGTGAAGGGACCAATAGAGATGAAGGGAAACATGGGAGCAGGATGTGCCCACATCTTCCGAGAGAAGATTTGACATGGGTGGCACTTATTGACCGACTCAACGCAATCTTTGATTAACGTAGGCCAAAAGTAACTGGCACACAGGATATTTTGGGTTGTTTCCAACCTAGAAAAATGACGACCACATGCTCCAGTGTGGTAGTTGTTAAGAATGAGCTTTGCTTCCTCATGTGTAAGGCACCGACAAAGAATGAAATCTACACCTTGATGATAAAAAATGTCATCGAGTATGAGATAGTTTCGTGTCTGATGGTTAATTCATCGACATTTGTCACAGGAAGTAGAAGAATGGAACTTCAAAGTCTGGATATAGACTAGTATATCTCCATACCAGGGGTCCAAAGATGTGATTAGAAAAATATCTCCTTTGATAGGTGATTCTTTGAGTGTAACATCACTTGATTCAACCGAAAGTTCTAAAATAAGTTCCGTAAAGACCAACTACTTTTTGGATTTCACGAAAACAAAATCCAAGTCAAATTCCTAGAGGATTATAGTCCATGTAATGATCTTTTCTCCAATGACCCATCATGTCAACACACATTGAAAGGGATTCAAAATGATAATGATGGTGGTCTTTCGAAGAAGAATTTAATGACATAATCCTTGGAAAGCATGCATTGCTTCCAGAGAAATATTATCAACATGGGAATAGTTGAGTTCCAATCCAACCAGGCCTCAGCTCAGGTAATAAATAACATTCTCCTCGAGCAGATTGTCCTCTTGAACCAATACCATGCAGATGGTCGACTCTGTAGCGACCAAGTACAACAAGAAATCTTTGTTATAATTGGGCGGTTGGAGAGGAGGGGCAGACATAAGGGCATGTTTCAACACTTAAAAAGAGAATTTAGATTCTTCGTCCAAACAGAAGGGGACTCCCTTTTTCAATAGTCACATGAACCCTTTAGTGATATCAACATAGTTTGTGACAAAAACCTGAAGAAATTTCTCTTTCCCCTGTAATATTTGAAGCTAGGATAATGTGCATGGGGGAGGAAACTGAACTATCACCTCAACCTTAAGAGGATCGACCATGATGCATGTTGTCTAAATAATGAAACCTAAGAGATGACCTAACATCATGCAGAAAATACACTTTTTAGGATTCAAGTGAATCAAATAGTAGCGACACCATTCGAAGATTAGTCAAAGGTGTGTGGGATGATCATGTCTATTGTGAGAGCATGATGTTAGATCATCAAGATAAGCCTTGACTATATTTCTAAGGTCGTGGAAAGAAAATGACATGGCCCACTAAAAAGTGGCTCCAGCATTCTTTAGGCCAAAAGGCATCTTATGATATGGAAATGTTCCCCAAGAACAAATAAAAGATGTTTTATGCTGGTCTTCGGGTTTGATCTGAATCTGGTTATATCCCAAAAAACCATCCATCAATGAAAAGACCTCACAACCTGTGCATTCATCGAAAATCTTATCGATGAATGGGGTGGGAAAATTATCTTTTAGACATGCCTTGTTCAAGTCACGGAAGTCCATGCACACATGAATCATACCTTGTTTTTTGTTAACCAGAACGTGAATTGACACCCATTCTGTCCACTGTATCGGGTAGATAAAATTGTATTTAAGCAATTTCTCTACTTCATCTTTAATTGTTGTCACTTTCCGAGGATTCACCAGAATAATATTTTGTCAGACTGACTTAGTGTGAGGATAAGTCATTATATCATGTTCAACAATTATTAGGTCTATTCCTGACATTTCCTCATAAGACTAGGAAAAAATGTCGCAAAATTCCTTAAATAACTCTGTATAGATTCAAATCTCTTCAGGGGAGCAATCCTCTCTGACAAAAACATTCTCCACGATGCTAGCGGTTCTAGAGGTATATATAGGGATCATTTCAGTGATAATTTTCATATTAACCTCGGTGTAAACTGCATGCATTTCCATAGGATTAATAGGACAAGACTTATCTCGAGTCATAGTCAAAACAAATTTTCCTACCTCTATTCTTCTTAACTCTAGGAGGAAGTATGATTTATGATGGAGATCATCCCAGGGTCTATCTGGACCAATAAATTCCTCGAGAATCACCTCATATGAGGGAAAGACCAGGTCTAAAGAATATGTAGTGGCAAGAGAACCTTGAACCCAAATAGGCTCGAGAATTGGATCTAACTCCTGTGCAGGAGATAGATCATGGTCAGTCGAAGCTTTCTTGACAATGCTTTATGCAACTTCTGTCATCGACAAGGGAATGGCCATTCCATAATTCCCTATCCTTTCCATCGAGGCCTATGGGGAAGGAAGAGTCTATGGATCATTAAAGTAATTCATTCAAAATGACGACATTTGAAAACTTTCAACCCTAGGTTGGTCGGGGGAAGCCAATATAGGATTGACATCACTAGAAGGAGGTGGGTAATAAAAAGTACCCATTGGTGAAAGACACAAACCAACCCTACGTTGACGGTGTTAGGCTGAGGATTATCAATCATTGGGACCGTGGATGCCCCTAATGAAGGCTCAAGATGGGAGAAGGAAAATTGGTCAATGGTCACGATTCGACCCTCGTGTGGAGATAAAAAGACCTAAAAAATTGTAGCAACCATTGCATGCATTGCATAGGTCCAAATCCTTCCTAAAAAAAGGTTGTATTCAAGAGGCACATCGATGACTTCAACTTCGATGCACATGGTATTTCCTCCTAACTACATGGGGAAAGAAGGAATGATTCCACGTGGTCTGAATGAATGACCATTGGAAGCCATAAGAAATGTAGGTGACTGAGACAAAACAGGTTGTTCAATGTCCTTCCAATACACCAATGACATCACACAAGTCGAGGCACCCTTGTCAACCACCGTACGGAAGATATTCCAAGTAAAATATTTCATGGTGTAATGCACTGCTATCTAAAATGCAATGTGGTAAGGAAGATGAGGTTTCAAGTCAATTGGATCGGGAATGATCACTCTCAGGTTACAAGTCTCTGCTAATCCCAAGGTGGATAACATGGCTTTTCTCTACAAAGGGAAGCCTTGGAGGACTTTGAAAGTGGGCATCCTGAAAGGGGTTTATGCCAAATCTTCCATAACAGAGTATTTTTGGGTAGCCCTCGCATTTAGATTATGAGAAGCTTTGTTAAACACACCTTTGGGGATAAGTGTCATTGTTTCTCCCATCATCTTCTTAATCCGACGAGGAACTAGTGGGTTTGTGGCTTCTTTACCCTTTTTGGCAAAGTCAGACATTCTGTAATCTTGGGCCCTGGTCACTATATGAGTGTCACCTTTCAACATGTAAACATTCATGACCAAGGTATTACGAGTAGATGCGGGGGGTTCCCTTACTTCCCCCTTCCACGCTCGAAGATGATGAGGCTTGAGCCATGTTTTTCCCATGTGGAAGTGGGTTCATCATCACCGCAGGCTGTTTTTGTTCCAATAGCTTCTGTGCCTTTGCAAGTCGAGGGAATAGGTGAGTTGTGTGGTCTTCTGTGCAAAGTTTACATAGATACTTCAACTTTCTCTTCTCTATTTTTCCCCTGCTAGCATTGTTATTATCCTTTTTGTCCCCTTTACCCTTCTTTTTTTGTTTTTTTTCTTTCCTTCAAGCTGTTGGTTGGCTTTTGGGTTCGTCAACTACACACTTTGTATGCCCAATGTTTAGGTAGGGGGAACAATCAAACCAAAGGTCTTGCTGGCCATCGTCTATTGTATCGAAGATTGTTGCAATTGATTTGACCACAGATCGATTGAATTTGCTTATGTTGATCCCACTATACCATCGGCATGTGGTCCATAATTTTGTTTGGCCTTGTTGAGGATGGACCGTGGTGCATCTAGAAATATCTCACTGAGTAATCCAAACTGAGAGTAAATCAGTTTGAGTTGTTGTTCTCTCATTATCGCCTCCTCTTCTGAAAACACTCCTGAAGTTGTGACATCCTTGGATACAACTAGTACCAAGGTATTCAAGAACCACTCCAACAAGAAAGACGGTGGGACCTGTACCTTAGAAAATCTCTTCTGATGGCTTTAGTCCTCTCAAATTTGGCCAACAATTCAGTGTCAACATCGTATCTCACGAGTAGCTAGAAATGGTTTAGGAAGACCATTGCCAAGTCGTTAAAGTAAGAATACCTTGAGTGGTCGATCTCAATATACCATTTTGTGAAATCCTCGATAAGAGTGTGTAGAAAAAGGCACAACTATATGGTGTTGTCTCACAGCGAGTTTGATGAGCACTATAAATGGAAGGTTGTCACATGATCTCCTAGGTGTTTTCCAGGCTTCTCTTTGAATTTTGGAATATATGAGGGAAACTTAGTCGACATGGGGGGCCAACGCAAATCATGAAAAATTGGGTCATTGAGAAACCTTGACAAGTATGGCAGATGTAGCATTTCCAGAAACATAGTTTGGGATGGGTACTATGTACAGGAAAAAGGGGTCCTGGAGTTTCACTGGCACCGAGTTGCCAGGAAAAGTTGGGTTGTTGGCCAGGGTTCTGGTAGAGACCATGGCATTGACCAATGTACAAAAAATTTGTTTGTTGGGATATAATTGACTAATTCTTGTAATTGTACGACATGGGTTGGGCATAGATTGCTCCTTGTGTTGTGTTCTAAGGATTTTGGAAGGGGATGCCCCCAACTGATCCGATAGGCATAGGTGTTGAGCCCTACCCGGGGTTTCGTTGACCATGGAAGGGGCTGGACCCGACTGGTATCCCTTTCGATGGAACTGATCCCTAGTAAGGATTCCAAAATCCTTGTGAGCAGAAAACTCTTGTACTTTCCCCCTATGTAGTAATATTACCCTGCACAGGATTCTGTTTCCCAAAACCGAAGTTTCCCCGAGCCGAGATGGCAGCTGAAGAAAAAGAATTATTACTAGACACGTTGAACAAAGAGAATGACATAGATCCCACCGATGTAGTATAATACGAAGGTCCTAAACTACCTAATCCAAACAAGTTGTAGTTATCATTCAGCCTGATGGGTTGCTGGAAAGTGCCACCGAGCGAGGGGGATGGAGGAGGTATATGACCCCCACCATAAGGGATAGCATTGAAGGGGACTGAAGTGTCCTGGTAGACCCTTACACAGGAGAGTTTGAGATCCCTTCCCCTAGACCCATGGTCTGTAGGGTGGAGTAGGTAAGGACTGAGTTGGAATCAAATTCGAGGATCCCATATGAAAATGGAGTGCCTGTCGTACTCTGTGTAAATGGAGTAGTGGTTTCCTCCGACGACGGTATCGGACCACTACCTGAGGTAGATGGATTCGAGAACACTGTGGTCCATTCCGGAGAAGGTGTGTTAGGAGGAAACATACCCCCTGTGGTAGTAGCTGAAACGGGAGTATGAGGACTCCTAGATGAAGTAACAACATTTGCTTCCATGGATGCTTGTAAGACTATCTAACGCTCGTAAGGTGTCACCTTCAGAGGGACAACTTCTACTAATATTGGTGGTGACAAGTCAGTGATCGGAGGTTTGGCTGGCTTGAGAGCTTCCACTACAAGGTCATAAATGGTAGGTTCCTCTAGAGTCAAATAATCTCCTCTTGGAGCAGGCTCAGGCATATTTTCCTGTGTCCTGGTCACTTCAAATGACCCTTGTTGGTCAAGTCTTCACCATAACAGTGGTGGTGGTGGATCTAATGCAACCAGTGGCAAGACCTGAAGCCTTCACGACCGATGGATCTCTTGATCTTCCACTTTGTGAAGATATCAAATGAAACAGTAAGGACTTAACTAGCATTTAAAACCAAGCACACACTAGAAAAATTCCTATAATATCAATCAAGAAAACCACTATATATTAGGAAGAACAGTTACGTCAGCCAACACTAGAGCAACTTACTAGTGCAAATGCAACTTGAACGTGGAAGCACCCTCCGAGTATACTCTGCATAGTGTGACTCAACATCTACCCTAGGTACTATGGTATACCCCCATAGTCACCTGTGTAAGTCCCTAGAAAATGGGCAACTAAGTTGCCATCTCACAAACAATCACCAGGAGGGTAAAGTCGACAGTCAGGTGGATTGCAATGAGCAGGATAACAATTTTGAAACCTATCAAGGGTATCAAAAGTAAGTGTTCTGGAAGACAACAGAGGATCTCGAATGGATTCAAGGTCCATGAAGCTCCATAGGAAAATGTAGGTGATATTATTCCCAAGAAAGATCCTCAATATGCATTCCCCACTACATTTAGTCCATCTTTTGAGGGGTTATCTCCATTGCCTTTCCTCACGCGACCTTGTTTTTAGCCCCTATGTTAGAGGGGGGACTTGGATAAATTTTATGTCATTGGACTTTAACACTCCCTAGCTCCGACTCTAATGTTTGTTTAATGGACTTGAAGAGTTTCCTCTCCAACCTAATTCAAGGCCCTAACCCTAAACTAGTTGGTTGACCCTACAAACATAAAAGTCTAATTAATGTTATATTTAAATTTTTTTTTAATGGATTGTTTTACTCAAAGGATATAGTAATGAAACTAGTGATGTTATGAGAGACAAAAAGAGGAGAAAAAGATGAAACTCTAAAATCAAAATTACTTCTAATCAAAAGCAAAGATTTACAACTCTTTGTAACCAACTTTTATTTAACTAAATATTTTCAAGATTTTTGAAAAGAAGACCTAAAATGAAATTCCGCTTGACTACAAGCTACTTATGTTTCAAGAAATCAGTAAAGAACTTAAAAAACAGATGCTTTTTCTTTTCTAGTAAAATAACTAACTCCAACTACTTTACCAAACTGAAAATTATTTTTTATTTTATTTTTTTTGAAATTGCTTCAAATAGAAAAACTGAAATAAATTTTTTTTTCTTTTTTAAAATCAAATTAAAGGGGTAAAAAGAACAACCAAACAAGACTAAAATAGATCTTTGCCCCACTGCGGATTGTAGGGAATCACTAAAGAAACCAAATAGGCAGATCAATCATTCAAAGACTTGCTTAAAACCATTTCAAAAGTAAACATAAGAAACTTCAAAAAAACAAGTGTTGGCAAAGGGGCAGGCCCAGGGTTCAACGCTATGACAATGCACCAACAAAACCCTAACTACTGACCCTTTAGGCAACACCTGCAAATCATATGAAGTCTCACTTGAGATAGAGGCATGGGTGGTTGCAGGACTCAAGTGTCTGCAACCTTATCTAGAACACAGATTTGTGATTATAATACTTAGCAGAGCACTTAGCATCAACAATTCATCAATATTAAACCAATATCTACTACGTAGATAGAACAGAGCATCACATCATTCACTTATATCTGATGTATTTAAGAACTTTATCATAAACAGGTAGGTTATATCTAGTAGATCAAGCACTTAGCACATTCCTATAGGTCATATATAACATTATTACACATCTTTAGCACAAGGAATCAACAGATTTATCTATCTCTATCAAAGCACATAGCAAGAGAAGTTATAAACACATCAAGACAAGCACAAAGAGGAACAACACAGTGTTTAAGTGGTTCACCCCTACCCTGGGGCTGTGTCTGCCAACTCTTCTTCTTTATTGTCTTCATTGAATCGGTTACAACCATAGAGCCTCAAAACCCTACTTCACCTTGGATAGGAGATCTGCACACCTCGCTAGATCCTCCTTCCTTGTGTTACAACACAAAGCACTTCACAGCTTATTATAATACCTTACACCTAGCTCTGCAAGTCTCTCACAGTATGAACAGAGAACCTACAAACCATACTTTCACTTAGCACTTAGCTTATCAGCCTTACATCACATAGATCCATATCTCCTTTTTCTTACATAGCATAGACATCTATTTATATATTACAAAATAGGCCTAAACATGGGAAAACCCATGGGTCGACATCCCATGCATGTTACATAATCCCAAAAACCCAAAAAGGGTCCTAAATCCATGATCTCCGCTTCGTCTTGTGCTCCTCCTTCGATAGGATGTCGAAGTCTGAAAATAGGTCAAACTTGACCAGATCCCTCAAAACTTGGTCAAGGGCCAACAGGCCCCCAACACTCACCTATGACCCATCTCGAGTCACTCTGATTTAGGAAGTTATTCTTTGAATGCTTCGAGCTTGGATCAAACTACTTCGACTTGCTGCTATGCTACAAGCTCTTGTTCAACAAACTCTTGAATGACTGCATCATTCATAGGTCCTTCCAGGCACTATTTTGCTATGGTGCTAACCTGTTCAAGTTATTCTCCCTGGCTCCTGACCTCTAAGAACAATTGGTAAGCCTTGTCTTGTATAGATCAAAGTCTCTAAGTTACTTCCATAACTCTCCTTTTAATAGCGTCGATCTTCTGCTGGGTGGTTCGCTGCTCTTGAGATATCTTCATTCTCTCCACAGCTGTCAGGGATTTCAGTTGCACCTGTAGTGTTTCTGCAAGTTCTCATATGTCTGGGCACTGCGATCAATGAATTTATTACATTTTAAGGTAAGGGACTTTATCCTTTCAACTGCGCTCCTGGCAGTTTCTTCTCTTTGGTCCTTTACCTCCTGTGGGGTCTCGGGCACAGTGCGTAGTTCTAGGTCTGCAATACATTGATGTAGTGGTTGGATCACTTATTCAAGTTGTGCTACTTGCTTCATGACTTGATCTTCTACCTTTACTTCTACAATATTCATAGAGCACAGTGCTCTGTTGACCACTTCATTCACTTCGAGTTTCTCGGAGCGTAATTGTTCTTTTCCTTGCTGCAACTGTGCCTTTTCTTCATTGAACTTCACTTGTAAAGCACTCTTTTCCTATTCAGAAGCTCAAAGTATTTATATAAGTACTCCATGTACTTGTTTGAAAGATTGGGTGGCTTGCTCTATTTCCTCTTTTGCTCGTCGACGATGAGCGTCGACTGTATCAACTATGTGGTGGAGTTGAGTTGGTTCATCTCCCGGTGCTAGTGTTCCCAATGATAGAGGCACAATGGAGATTGCGTGGCTGGACTGTAGTGCCTGCTACACTCCTTGGAGCTCGAGCTCAATTCTATTTTAAAACTCCTCCTTCTTAGCTTATTACTTCTCTTCTATCTCCATCTAAGAATAATTCAGGGATGCTATGATGAAATTGAAATCATCAGAGGTGAGGACAGTCTACATATTATTTATAGGGGCTTTTGATCTCTTCTGGGAGGAATGTTTCTGGGAGTAAATATTCCTTTTCTTTGAGGGCTCCTTCTCATCTCTAGGAAGTGTTACTTCACCTTTCCTCCATTTAGCTTCTATTCCCTCTATCTCTTCGCCATCACCTCCTTTCTCTGGTTACATGGAAGAAATATTCACTGAGGCATTGCTTAAATATTGTACTTCTTTAGTCTTCTTTGTTGTGCTAGGTCCAGGTGTATATTGCATAGTTTCTGGGTTGTCGATGTCGGACATCTCCGCAGGGTCTACTAGAATGAGGAGGTCCATCGACTAGTCCTTAGTGATATATTCCAAATCCTCCTCCTTCATATTGTAATAGGATTGAAGCTATTGCTTGTGCTCATCGATGCACACTATGATATAAATGGAATTTTGATCAGTGATGAACTTCATCAGAGGCCTGAATCAGTGTAAAGTTTTCGGCGTGATGCGAGGCTCAGACTGGATGGCTATCTTCAGTTTATTGTAGTATGTATGGAACATGACATTTGATTTTCATTTCTTATTCATGTCACTTGAGTAACATAATGTATTGAACTTCATGGCCAATGGTTCGAAAGGCTCGATGTCCAGGAAGGTCGCACCTTCTAGCATCTCCTAAGCAATGAAAGCGATCAGGATCAATAGCCATCTAAAATGAAATTTGTACCCTTGATTCTGGGATTCTCTACAATTGATTTCTAATTGATTCACAAGGTACTTAACCCAGTTCATCTAAATACCTTCTATGCATTTCCCTGTGAGGTCAACGACAAAACCAGTGAGTTGGGTGGGTTGGTTCTTGCATACTAACTTCCCTACAATTAGATGACAGGTGAGGTGCACTGCGCCATTCTGAATAGAGGCTACCTTGTAGCCTCATGTTCCCTTCTTGACATCATCGTAGGTGTCCTTGATCCTTTGGGCAAGAGAGTGGTCCATGGTTTTTCCAGGATAGAAATCCTGTGGGTTGAGTCCTTGCATACTCAAACCCATGATCCTATTGATCAAGGTCGGATCAATTGTGATATGATGGTTTAGCCACAAATATCTTCCATGGTAACAAGACAACAGTATCTTGACACATTCATTCACCTCTTGGTGTCTTTCAAAGTGGGGAATTTTCATGACGTTGAGCAGAGTGGACTGTGCGAGGTTATGGGTCCATGCTTGGGGAATTACCTTTGAGTTTTTCCCTTTTGTTCTAGTTAGATACTTATGTGGGGATAAAATGTTGTAGAATTTGTGATATCCTAGGTTGAAGTCGCTAAACTTCAACACTGCGATCCTATATTGGTCTTCTTGAACTACGTGGATCCACTTCGGGAGGTACATAATGACCAAGGCATACTCGAAATCTCTAGGTATGTTATCGCAGTTTACAACACTGCTCAAAGGTGGTATATAGGTGGGTAAGATAGTCGGGATCAATTTAGCATTCGCTAGATCATCCCTATGCTTGGTTCACTTCTCATGGGATGATTGAGATGGTCCTACTCCATGAGTAGTCAACGATGATGCCTGAACTATTCTCATAGATGAAGCTTGTACACCTACAGATAATCCTCTCTCTGACATGACTCTTTCAATCATCAGGTCAAGGAGTGCTTCTTTCACTGCTTCTTCGAATGAATTGAGCTCATTGTACATATGTTCTCAGTTGTAATGATATCGGGTTCATGATTAACTTAGATGCTACAATGAAAAAGAAGGCAAGAATGCAATGATCACTGTGCAAAAGAAACTTAGTCTGCGGGCTCAAATTCTCAGTTGGAAATTTTTTTCTCATTGCTTGGTGCAATGGGATAAATAGGTAACTCGGTAATGGGTCGTTTGCAATGGGTATGAGGCCTTTATTAACTATGTTCAATCCCTTATGACGCATTCCAATAGTCTAGTGGAAAACCATAAATTCCTTTCTATCCGCTCGGAGCATTGCTCGAATGGTTATAATGTCCCCAACGGCTATATTGCTTTGCCACGAAAAAGTTCCATGTGTCGTTGTTATGATATCCCGGTGAAGCTCCAATTTTGCAAATTCTCCTTATGCAAGGTTCCCTCTAGAACCTTATGCAAATTTTCGATCCTAGCTCTCTTCTTACTTAGTTTTCTAGCCTTCTTTCTAGTGAGCTTCATCTCAGTATTCCTTTTCCCATTATGATTCTTATCTTCTGTTGACATAGTTACTTCGCACTGTTGAAATTCTTTTCTAGGATTCAAGGGTAAGACTTCTTATTTATATGGAGCAGGTACTTCAATCTTCTGAGGGTCTTCTAATGTTCCTGCAACTTCAACATCTAGGTATCTGGTGTTAAATAGCTTCGATCTGTTCTCATGTTCTTCAATCAAGTTTGTGATCCTTCTAGTCATGAAATATTTTAACTCTTGTTTCTTCTGTTCCAAAACTTTTTCTTCTTCCTTTCATCTTGCTTGATCTCTGTTGATCCAAGGTTTTCCTAGTAACATGGTAAATGGGGTGTTGTTCTCAGTAAATTTAATAATCTCAAAATCTTCTTCAGTCAAAGTTCCATTAACATTCATAGGTATGCAAGCGAATGTGAGCAAGATTCCCACATAGGTTTATCAACTTTCCTATGAATAACCCTATTCCTCCTAATGAAGGAATCATAGTAGGCTTCCCTATAGCTTCCCAAGTTTTATCTGTCATGATATTCACCTGTGTTTCCTTATCTAGAATAAAGTCAATGTCAAAGTCTCCTATTCTTTCTTCAATGCATTCTTTTTATTTGAAAATCTCTGATAGTCTAACATGTCGGTGGTCATTCAAAGTTTATTTCATCTGTATCAATACTTTCTCTCATTCTTTCTGGGTTTCTACTATTTCTAGATTCACCTTAGGGTTTTCTAGATTCAGGTTCATTCCTTCCAGCTTAGCAATCATTCTAGGGAAATCCAACACTTCATGGTCCATATCTTTATAATATAGACAAATAGGTATTTTCCCAGGGCATTCCTTAGCAAGATGTCCTGGTCTTTTTAAACTGTAACAGAGGGTTAATCCTCTCTTTCATTTAAGTGATCCCCAACCTTTCCTGTACTGCATGCTAGGATCATAGGAGCTAACCTACAAAAAACTTATTTCTAGGATTTTGCATCCATTTGTTAGTCCAAACATTCTTTCTATGCATAGGTATAACATATCTTTCACTATTCTTATCAGATCTACACATATAAAACCTTATTTCATCTATTAGTGCCCTAGTTTTCAAGCTAGGACAAAATCTATCAAGCATACCTAAATCCATACTTTAGAAGCACAAATTTCCACATATCTTACTTTTTTAGAGAACAAAGCTTCTAGATATAGAAATTTTCACGATTCTTACATTTATCAGAGCACATAGCTTACAGATCTTAACTCTTTTCTTTAGATCTGACCTATTTTCTTGGCACAGATCTCCTCAAGTCAAGTATAATGTTGCGTACTAGGGAAACAAATCTATGCACCAAGATTTCACAATCTCAGCTCGAATCTTTGCACAAATATTCCTCTTTCTCAGTTCACATTTTCAGGTCCAATACTGTGCACTTCAATAGTATATCTATGTGCAAAAATTCTCTTTTCTTTACTTCATCTCCTAGTAATCACAGTTTCATGTCTTGACAACAAAACCATTTGTTGGCATAGGGGCAGACCCAGGGTTCAACGTTACGACAGTGCACCAACAAAACCCTAACTACTGACCCTTTCAGCAACACCTACGAAGAATATGAAGTCTCACCCAAGGTAGAGGTTGTTACACATAAAAATTACTCACTTCAATAGTGTCACAAGTGTCGTCATTACAAGTGTTGTAAGTGCCACATCTTGTCCGCAAGTGTCGCATATTAACCACAAGTGTTGCAAGTGTCACAAACATCATACTGACATATTTCCTATGTCGTGCCTCTAATGACATCGTAAAGACACTTAAGACACCTCAAAGACTGGTCTTGAAGAAGAGAAATCACTTGACAAGGAGTACAATCCTTTTGCTACTGGAAAAACTAGTCAAAAATGGATTTTGGAGGGCAATGCTCCCCTACCCACTGTTACGGAGTGCCAATGTTCCCTGGGCCTCTTTGGGGGAGCGTTCAAATGCTCAGTGTACCCTTTTGGGGGATATCTACCTTTTATGAGTGGATTTTTGGTTTGTTGAGATAAAACAAGGAAGAATCCCCTCAATCTCTTAAGTTGGTTGGATTCAAATATGAGTTCAAGGCATTATCTTAGGGAAGATCCTCAACTAAAAGAGAGAAATCCTCAACTTATCCCAAATATATCTCAAGTGGTTGGTCCTATCAAAGTTTATATAAGGTGGCCTTCTCATGGTGAAAGGTACATAAAAGGTTGGAGGTATAAAACCTATGATCTCATAGAAAACATATAGTAGATAGATGGAGATTGAGAATTACATCAAAATTAGGATCCCATAAGTGAGATGTTATCAAATAATAATCAATGTATAAGGGATATATCTTAAAAGGAATGTGAGAGGGGAGAAGAGGTTCAGTCAACACACCCCAATCAAAAAGGATGGCCTCATTACTTGGAGGGGTTTTTGCAGGAGAAGGAGAAATTCCCCCCATCATAGTAGATCCTATATCAATGAGAAAAATGTGGGAAGAATCAGGTTTACTCTCTAACGAGAGAGTAGGATCAATCAATAATGAGATCATATCAACCACCTTGGCACTCTTTAGAGGAAGAGTGGGATTGACGGAAACCACTTTGGCACTCATCAGAGGAGGAGTGGGATTGATCGATGAAGTCAACGGAGCAACCAATTTGGCACTCATCAGAGGAGGCGTGGGATTGACCGATGATGTAATCAGAGAAACCACTTTGGAACTTGTCAGAGGAGGAGTGGGATTGACCAATGAAGTCACTGGAGCAACCACTTTGACACTTCTAAAAGGAGGAGTGGGATCAACTAAGGAAGGAACTGGATCAGTCATTTGGGTTTCACTTTTCTTATGAAAAGTGGGACTGATCGATGATGGAACTAGATCAACTACTTTGGTGAGTGGTTCAATCGAGGATGAAACTAGATTGACCACCTGATCAACTAGATTGACCGGGGATGGAATCGGATTGACCATTCCATCAACTAATGATGGGTTGGGATAAAGCTCATGATAACCTTTTGGAAGTTGAAGTTTTTCCAAAAGAGAAGAAACCTCATCCATATGAGGACAAATGTGAGAATAATGATCACCTTTGCATAACATGCAAGGGAATTTTAGAGTTGTCTTATTCCTACCAACGTTAACGTCACTAGTTGATTGAGTATCACCAGCATGAATAGCAGGGACCGATGACATGGAAAATCACATTTCTAATCCCTTAGGAATACCAGGGAAATCCCTCAAAAAATGGTCACCCTTACAAAGACTACAAGGGAATTTGGGTTTCAGATTCTTCATTTTAACCTTATATACCTTATCAACACTCCCAATACTATTAATAGTAGTTGGTTTCTTAGATCCAACATTTGATGTAGTTGGAGGCTCGATCTCTTTCCGGTTCTTCTTCTTCTCTTTCCGTTTCTTCTTCTTCTTATCAATCTGGCTACTCACTTGAGAGATTTCACTAGGCGAATAAGGAGAAATGGAAGGAGACCTGACGGGCGAAGAAGGAGAAAGTTTGACATGAGGTTGATGTGTGGGTGGTGTGCTTGCATCTGAAGCACCTACATTCGAGATCACCATAGTGGAAAAAAACCATACCGGTAACCCAATTGTGAGACCTGGAAGGCTCAAAGTAGCAATGTAAAGAGGACCAACATTTCCATAATAAGGAAAGACAAAGGGTTCCCCTAGAAAAGGGGCTCCTTCATTGTTCATTCCTAAAACTGACACCATAAGAATGAAGATCCAACCTATATTCTGCTAGGGAGAATAAACAACACACGCTAAAAATCTAGTAAGCAAGAAAGAAAACAAAACCTTCTCACAATGAGAACACTAGTTGGTGATGAAATCCAACATCGTGGGAACAAAGTAAGAAGGGGTTGAGATAGAGTGGGTGGAAAAGTTACGTTGACAACTTACTTAATGGACTTACACCCTGGTGCAAGCTCCCACACATAATCATAGGTATACCCTCCAAGGAACCTGAGTGATTATGGCCAACATCGATTCCAAGTACCGTGAAGACTTGCCCCTCCACATTCACATTATATAAATACCCTAAATATATAGGTCACTAAGGTTACCAACTACAATAGTGATGTCTGGGGAAACAGTCGACAGTTCGATCCACGCGCAAGGGCAGGGTATCTATCCCAAAATCAACTTGAAATGATTTTGCTCATCATTGTGGGTATAGCTTCAAGAGACCCCAATAATACATGAAATCTCTACACCAAGACCAACAAAGAAGGGTGGGTAACTCTGCTAGTCTTAATGCGACCACCTGATTGACCCTTGTGTGAGAAGGGCTTCCCAGGAAAAAATGCAACAATTGGATTTCACCACTCCCTAACACAAAATCCTATGTTTGTTTGTAGCTTTGGAAAGTTATCTTTCACAACTATTCCAAATCCCTACAACTAATCTAACGTAGATTTGCTACCAGAAAATGTAAAAAATTCTAATCAATTTTAGTTTAGCACTTGATTTTTAAGGTTGTTGTTACTCAAAAGGAAAGTGGTGTGGATAGTATAGTGTTTTGACCGACTCAAAAGTTATGCAAAAAGATGAATATGCAATCTTTTCATTTCTATGAAATCTATGCTATGAGAAGGAGAAAACATTCATCATTCTAGATGCACAATATCCAAAAATGTCAAAACACATGCAATTTTGCTACTTCAAATGCAAGCTAGTTTCACGACCCAAAAGAAAGAATGTATTCAAAAAAATGAGAACTGAAAGAAAACAAGTAGAATCTTGTTCTAAGAAGAACTCGTTCAAGGATCCTAAAACCAACAAGCATCCAGGGAGTACAATAAAATGAAGATAAGAATCCAAGAAATGATAGGGAGAAAGAGAAACCACTCAGAACTGTCTTGACAAAAACGCAGCTAGAAAAGACAATTTTACGTTTCTAAAAGAGGACTCAAGATATAATAAATAAAAAATAGAGTGATAAGCATAAAAAAATGATCCAAATAACTTCACAGGCCATCCACAAATACTGGGTAAAGACTTCCACAAAATAGGCTGAAAATATCTGAGCAGAAAAGGGCAAAAAACTTCCAAAACAGAGACTAGCACTCCCTGTCTCAAGGGTATAGAGCACTGCAATGCTCCCTAAATAACTATAGGGGAGTGATGATTATAGACAAGTTCTCTGATATGGCCTATAGGGGGGCGTTGGTCCTCCCAGAAGCTTAGAAAAAGAGCCAAAAAATTGCAAAACATTCACCCAAAATGCATAAAAAATGGTGAAAATGATAGTGAAGGTAAGAGAAGGCTAATGGATCATAAACACATAGAAAAAATTATCTGAAAGGTGCTAAAATGGAAAGGAGAAAACAAAGAAATCAAACAGGACTCCTTCCCAATGGAGTCACCAATTTCTGTTACAGGTGAATCCTCCTGTGGACAAGTGGATTCCCTCTTGGTCTCTAGATTCCTAAGTGTTACACATCAAAATTACTCACTTTGATAGTGTTGCAACTGTCGTCATTACAAGTTTCACAAGTGTCTCATTTTGCTCACAAGTGTCGTAAGGGTCAAGGTAGAATACTATTATGATGCCTATGTCATTCCTATAATGACATTAAGAAGACATTTGACACACATCAAACACTTGATTTGGAAGAGGAGGAATGCTTAACTACAGTTATAAACCTCTTGCCATCTGAAAGAATCCAAAAAACTAGGTTTTTGGAGGAGAGCACTCCCATATACCTCTTCTGGGAGTGTTGGTGCCCCTCCTTACACTGTCTGGGGGTGCTATAAAGCTCTTATGGCCCTTTTAGAGGGGCACTGGTGGGTTTTGGAGCGCCAACACCCCCCTAAATCCTACTCAAGGGCGCTATAGCACTTTGATGGCCCTTTTGAGGGAGCGCTACCTATTATAGGTAGTAGTTAAGTTGTTGAGATGAAAGGGGGAAGGATCCTTTCAATCTTCGAAGGCATTTGGATTCAAATCCCTAGTCCAACCATGATCCTAGGGAAGATCCTCAACTGAAGGAGGAAAATCCTCAACTTACCCCAAGGATATCTCAAGTGGTTGAGCCTCTCCAAGGCTATATAAGCAATCTTACTCATGGTGAAAAGAGAGAAAAAGGGAGAATTATACCAGATTTATGATCTCATAAGTGGTGCTGAAACATAGGTGATTTGAGAGAAAGAGACCTATGATCTCACAGGGAATAATTGGTGAAGTCATCGTCACATTGATCGTAGATCTTTTGAGTAAGGGATAGACAAAGAGGACTTGACGGGACTACTGCAACCCATCTATAGCTATAAGAAATGTTTTGTCCTCATTAATATGACGTGCTTGGCCTGTTTCTTTCTAATTTGTGTTGGATATCATATGAATTTGTCTCTGAGTAGATAGGTCTATGTTGGACTAATATTGGTAGAGTAGGAGGTGGTCATACTTTGTTTGTCTACAGGGTTCATCGAGGAGTGAAAGATTGGAGCTCAACTCAGAGCGTGCAGGGACAAACATCGATTAAAGGTACTTCTCTTTTCCTTCCTTCTCACACACTAGTCCACTTAGATATAAAAGGAAGTCAGTGACCATGATAAGCACTTTTTGTCTTGAGAGTTAAGTGCCTAGTTCTCAAGAGGAGATCTACCTGTCTGCAGGGAGATTTTCCTTCAACAGAAACTGGAAACCATACTGGGGAAGGAATCCTATTGTATTTCCTTGTTTTGTACCTTACCTTTTACCACCTCTCATATCACTTTTTCTATTTGTTATGATCCATTAGCCTTCTCCCATATTCACTTACATTTTCACCAATTTTTATGCATTCTGAGTGAATTTTTTTTGCAATTTTTGGCTCTTTTTCTAAGCTTCTAGGAGGACCAACGCCCCCCTATAGGCCATATCAGAGCACTGGTCTATCATCAGCACTCCCCTATAGTGCTTCAGGGAGCATTATAATTCTCTGTGCACCCTTTTGGGGGAGCGCCAGTCTCCTTCTTGAGGTTTTTCTGCCTTTTTCTCATTAGTTTTTTGCAACCTATTTTGTGGAAATATTTACCCAGTCTTTGTGAATGGTTTGTGAAGTTATTTGGATTGGTTTTTGATGATTATCACTCCCTCTTGTATTTATTGGAGCTTGAAACCCTTTTCAGAAATGTGAAAATTGCTCTTTCTAGCTGCTTGTTTTGTCGGGACAATTTGGGTGTTTTCTCTTTCTCGTCTCTTTTTGGATTATTCTCTGCATTTTATTGAACTCCTTGGATGCTTATTGGTTTTAGTATCCTTGAGTGATTTCTTGTTGGACCAATCTTCTTATTTTTTCTTCTAGTTCTCTCTACCTTGAGTGCGTGCTTTGTTTGTAGTCTTTGTTGGTTTTAGTATCCTTGAGTGATTTCTTGTTGGACCAATCTTCTTATTTTTTCTTCCAGTTCTCTCTACCTTGAGTGCGTGCTTTGTTTGTAGTCTTGTTCTTTGTGTCTTTTGCATCTGCATAGGACTCTTTCTCCTGATTGAAAGTAATGGAGAATTGAAGGTTTTTTGTTTAATTTATGAATACACCATAATCAAACAAAGAACATATATGCATTCTTGCTTTTAGGTAGTGAAACTAGCTTGGATTTGAAAAAGCGGAATTGCATGTTTTTGAACATTTTTGGGACATTGTGCATCTGAAATCGTGAATGTTTTCTCCTTCTTGTAGCATAGATTTCATCGAAATGAAAAGATTTCATATTCATCCCTTTGCATAACTTACGAGTCGGTCAAAACATCATATTGTCCACACCATTTCCATTTTGAGTAACAACAACCTTAAAAAATCAACGCTTAACTAAAATCTATTAGACTTTTTACATCTTTGTTAGCAAACCTACATTAGTTTAAGGTGTAGGGTTTTGGAATAGGTTGAAAGGATAACTTTCCAAAGCTATCAAACAAACTTAGTATCTTGTGGTAGGGAGAGTCAAATCCAATTGTCGTATTGGCTTGCTGGGATCCCCCTCTCACACAGGGGTTACACATGAGGTCGCATTTGGGTGAGTTACAGAGATTATCCCTCCGTGGCCCAACCGTTTGTAGTGGTTAGATCGTATATTGGGGGTCACTGGAAGGTATACCCATGATTATGTGTGGGATCCTTTCAAGCTAATTTCAGGCTTGTTGTCCTGCCCATACGTTCTGACTGGACTGTCGATTGTACCCTCCCAGGGGCTGACTACGAATTGGTGACCTTAGTAGCCACAATATTTAGGGTCTCACATAAGGTGACGGTGAAGGGAATTTTGATGTAATTCTCAATATCCATCTGTTGTAGGAAAATCTACCTGCAGACAAGTAGATCGACCTCTAAGGCTTGACCTTAACCCTAGATAGAAAAATGTTTAATGTGGACACTGAATTCCTTTCAAATATATCTAGACTAATGCATGAGGAGGAAGGATAATAGAAGTACCTTTTAATCGATGTTTGTCCCTGCACGCTCCGAGTCGCGCTCCAATCCTTTTGCTCCTCACTGAGGTCTGTGGACAAAACAAGATATGACCACTTCCTACTCTACTGACATTAGCTCGAAAACAGATCTTATCAATAAATGACAAGTTCATGTAACATTAGACACAAACTAGAAAGAAACAGGCCAAGCTTGTTATATTAATGAGAATAACAACAGCAGTACTTACAATCATAGATGCGAATGCGATAGCTTCATGAAGTCCTCTTTGTCTAATCCTTGCCTGAAGGATCCACAACCTAGATAACAGCAACTTCACTGATTACTCTCCTTTGGCTGGCTATAAGTTTCCTCCAAGATCATAAGTTCCAGACATTCAGTTCTTCCCCCTCTTCACCACCATAGAGCTTGCTTATATAGGTTGGGAGAAGCCTAACCTCTTGAGTTATGTTTAGAACCAGTTGGGAAACTTCTCCTTGGATCAGATATCTTTTGATAGAACAAAGAATTCTAGCTCAAATGCCTCCTAAACTCGAATGATTCTCCCCTTATTCTTCTCACCGGGCTAACAATTCACCCAGAATAGGGAGTGCTCCCTTAGAAGGGGCATCAGAGTGCTAGAACACTCCAGAGAAGGTCAAGGGAAGCACCAGCGCTCCAAAACTGAGCAGTGCCCCTACAAAGGGGTGGAGAAGCGCTATAATGCTTTTGAGGCATGGTGTAGGGGTGCCGGTGCTCCTCAGGCAGTTTTAGGGGAGCGTTCCCCTCCCAAACTCTTGGCTAAGAAGCCCTCTCAGGTGTTAAGAGATGTTTGACTCCAGTGAATTAGTTTTCTTCCTTCAAACCAAGTACATGAGATGTTTCAAGTGCCTCTTTAGCATCGTTATTGTGGTAGCATAATTCAACAACATTTACGACACTCTGTAACCAACTTGCGACAAGTTGTAAGGGAGTTGCGACACTTGCGACAAGTGAGAGGAAATATGCGACACTTATCTAGATGAGTGATTTTGATGTGTAACACCATATATCTACTGTATGTTGCCTATGATATCATAGGTTTCATACATCCAACCTTTCCTGTACCTTTCACCATGAGAAGGCCTCCTTATATAACCTTGGAGAGTCCCAACCACTTGAGAGATCTTTGAGATAAGTTGAGGATTCCTCTCCTTTAGTTGAGGATATTCCCTAAGATCATGCCTTGAACTCATATTCGAATCCAACCAACTTCATATATTGAGGGGATTCTTCCCTGTTTTAGCTCAACAAACCAAAAATTCACTCAGAAAATGTAGCTCTCCCCCAAAAGGGTACACAGAGTGTTTGAACACTCCCCCAAAGAGGCCCAGGGAGCACTGGCACTCCCTGACAGTGGTTAGGGAATCGCTACCCTCCAAAATGCATTTTTGAGTGGTTTTTCCAGTAGCAAAAGGATTATACTCCTTGTGAAGTGATTTCTCTTCTTCAAGACTAGTTTTTGAGGTGTCTTAAGTGTATTTACGATGTCGTTAGAGGCATGACATAGGAAAGATGGAAATATGATGTTTGCAACACTTGCAAGACTTGTGGTTAATATGCGACACTTGCGGACAAGATCTGACACTTACAACACTTGTAATGATGACACTATTGAAGTGAGTAATTTTGATGTGTAACAGAGGGAGTGGTTGTTGCAGGACTCAAGTGTCTGCAACCTTAGTTGGGACAAAGATCTGTGATTATAATACTTAACATAACACTTAGCATCAATAGTTCATCAATATTCAACCAAAATATACTGCACAGATAAAATAGAGCATCGCATCATTTACTCATATCTAATGTATTTAAGCACTTTATCGTAAAAAGGCAGGTTATATCTAGCAGATCAAGCACTTAGCACATTCCTATAAGTCAGATCTAACATTCTTACACATCTTTAGCACAAAGCATCAACATTTTTATTTATCTCTATCAAATAACTTAGAAAGAGAAGTTATAAACACATCAAAACAAGAACAAAGAGGAACAACACAGTGTTTATGTGGTTCAACCCCACCCTGGGGCTACATCCACCAACTCTTCTTCTTTATTGTCTTCAGTCAATCGGTTACAAGCACAGAGCCTCAAAACCCTACTTCGCCTCAGATAGGATATCTGTGCACCTCGCTAGATCCTCCTTCCTTGCATTACAACACAAAGCACTTCACATCTTGTTACAATACCTTACACCTAGCTCTGCAAGTCTCTCACAGTATGCACAGAGCACTTACAAACCATAATTGCATTTAGCACTTGGATTATCACACTTACATCACATAGATCTCTATCTCCTTTTTCTTACATAGCCTAGATATTTATTTATATATTACAAAATAGGCCTAAACATGGGTAAACCCATGGGCTGACATCCCATGCCTATTACATAATCCCCAAAACCCAAAAAGGACCCAAAAAGGGGTCGAGATCCATGATCTCCACTTCATCTTGCGCTCCTCCTTTGATAAAATGTCAAAGTCTGAAAATAGGTCAAACTTGATGTCACATACCCACTACCATAATCACAGTTTTCATTGATTTCTGCAAAACTAGAGCCCCCGAATTACCTACGGAGGCCTAGCACAAGCTAACTCTTTCTCTCTGTGTGTTCCCATGTGATCGCAGGTCATGATCACAGGTCAAATAATCATGGCACCTCTTTTTATTTCATGCCTCGATGCTACAGTGATGTTGAATCATTCGACTCTGCAACTGTCGAACCCTGGCAGGGCTAGCAACTGGCCAATAGGGATGAATCCCTATAGGGTTAGCAGGTGGGCAATAGGAAAGGCCCTGTCACGTGGTTGAGTGGAGTACAGGTGGTGAGAGGGGAAACATGACACAGTGGGTGGTGTGACAGGGGACGGGTCCCACTTCACATGCCACACCATTCCGGACCCCCCCCCCTCCATTAAAGGCAGAATGGCAAGGGGGGTCCAGAATTCACCTGAATGTCGTTGATCAAGGTGAATTGATCTTGATCATTCTCGAGTTGCATGCTCAATTCCGGACCGCCCTCCCATCACTAAAGGAAAAATAGCAAGGGGGCTCCAGAATTAAACCTCATCCATAGATCTGGGTAGGTGGACCTTGGTCATCCAGATTTTCTCGCCACTTACCCTAAGGCGCATTCACACCCCGGCTTAAAGTTGACATGTATTCTCCACATATGATGGTCATTATAGACTCTGAGATCCCCTGAAGGAATCTCGTCCATTCATCGAGATTTAACCACATGCTAACATCTCCATATTATAGGTCAAGATTTATCAAGGTGAGAACCCGACCTCTTGTCAACGGAACTCCCAAATCCCTGATTCTCGATTTTCTGATATGGGTAATCTTTCGACATGTAGCTTCCTTAAATCGGATGATCTAGATCTATCTCGGAGTTTCCACCATGGAAAGTCCCGATCTCTCGTCACCAAAACTCCCGATTTCTCGAAATGGGTGATCTCTTGACACGTGACCTCCATTATTCGGACGGTCAAGATCTATCCCATGGTTTCCACAATGGAAAGTCCCGATCTCTCATTACCAGAACTCCTGAGTTCTCGACTCTTGATTTTCCGAAATGGGTAATCTCTTGACACGTGGCCTCCATTATTCGGACGCTCCAGATCTATCGCGGGGTTTCCATAATGGAAAGTCCCGATCTCTCATTACCAGAACTCCCAAGTTCTCGACTCCCGATTTCCTGAAATGGGTAATCTCTTGACACGTGGCCTCCGTTATTTGGATGGTCCATATCTATCCCGAGGTTTCCACAATGGGAATTCTAGATCTCTCATCACTAGAAGTCTCGAGTTCTCGACTCCTGATTTCCTGAAATGGGTAATCTCTTGACAGATCCAATGACTGTTGAGTTTTTTAGCCGAGATATGATGGTTCAGACAGGTTCCTAACTTGTGCATTCTCCCACGACTTCCTGGATGTGGAAAAATCAACGGTCCAGATGTTCTCATGGACCTTGGGGATCTATGATCCCGATCTATGATCGTGATCTCTTCGCTACCCATGAAGACACAGAGAAACCAAGTGGTAAGGCGTTTAACACCCTACTTTCTCCTACCAATCTAACGATCGTTTGTGACTGTAGATTTCTTGATGGAATCTCATCCATCGATCACCACCTATTAAGGTTAAGGCACTTAACATCCTACTTTCTCCTACCAAATCTAACGGTCCTGAGTGACCACAGATTTCCCGATGGAATCTTGTCCATCGATCACCACCTATCAAGGTTAAGGTACTTAACTATCCAACTTCCTCTTCTTATTTGATGGTCATGAGTGACCACCGATCTCCCGATGGGATCTTGTCCATCGATTTGATACTTATCAGGGATTTCTTAAGGCCTTATGCCTTCACGTCCTCCTTCCAGGCTCTTGGTGGGATTTTCAAGAAGGGTATCTCTATGGGGAGGTTTACCTAGGTTACTCTCTGAGGCAGTTAAGGGTATCTCTCTCTCCTGAGAACCAGGCGTGAAGTCTGAATTAGGTCAGCATGAATATAAATAAAAATTTAAGAGAGCATAAGCCACACGTAGTCTTTCCACATAAACATACAACTACTAGTACTGATCGAGATACCATACAAACATTCTTATAATGAAGTCAGTCATGATTTCACAGCTTATGATCATAAATGTCAGCATACATATATTTCAATATGTCAAAGGAAAAACACTTATCAGAAAGTAACACCAGGGGTTATGCAACTGCTGAGAGGGGTCCTCGTTTCCATCCAACTGTAGGCTTAGCGACTCCCAACGGATTTACCACTAGCCACCCCCAAGCTGAGACCACGATGCTGTGAGACTATGTCTCTATTTTCCAGTGACTAGAAGTGAAGGTTACTCTCCTTCCTCTCTTCTATCACTCACTTTGCATATCACTAGAGTTCTCCCGTCGTGTCTTCCCCCCAATCACTTCTCGCCCATGCCTTATCCTCTTGCATGTGGCACGATTTCCCTCGCGTTGGTTAGGTTTGACGGCTCTACGGATGGGCAATTCACCTCCCATCCCTCATTAATTCCTAAGAAGCCATCTACCTACCAGCCTACGAGACATTTAATTCGAGGCTAGCGAGCCACTTTTGGTTCTCCGGGCCAGTGAAGTCAAAATACGGTATTGATTCTCGGTGGCAGTTAATTCCACCTTTCCAGGTGCCTTCCACCGCCATCATGGTATCCTTTTCATCACATCCTCTCTTAGCAGTCCTGCAATATAAATTCATAATGTTATTTACATTCATCAACCTTTTCCACAAGGTCCATTTACATGACCTATTCACATTTCTGAGTTTGCCACAGTTATGGCTAGTCCAGTTATTTTTACAAACTGGGGGAAATAGGGTGTTACAATTCCCTCCCCCTTAAAGGAACATCATCCTCGATGTTCTTATCTTTTAATATGAATTGCATGTACAGAAGTAAACAAAATTGGATATGCCTCTCTCATGGCATACTCCATTTCCCATGTAGCCTCATATGGGCCAAAATGTCTCCACTGCACCTTTACCTGTGCAATGGTTCAGTTCCAGAGTGGGGTTTCCTTTCTATCCAATATGCATTGGGGTTCTAGTAGAAATTATCCCTCTGGTTCCACCTAGATCACAGACCAGTCAATTATATGATTAGCATCATGTACATATTTCTTCAATAATGAAACATGGAAAACATTATG
>JZKD02S1720909.1:1770020-1787147 GCA_000966675.3 Picea glauca
GGAGCAACAACAAAGTCAATGTTGGCTTCATTGCTTCTACTTCAAATCAAGGGAGGTCCTTTGATCCAATATTAGATGCACGGCTCCAATAAATTATTCTCAAAACCAATAGGGGCTCATCCAAGTATGTTCTGACACTCTCATAAAAATGCATCTTAGAGAAATAATGCGCTACAAATATGACTTGTATTGATTTTGTAGATATTTATGGAGGTTGAATGATTTTGGGAGGTACTTTAAGATATTTCTTCATTGAGTGAGGGAATCTCAAGACAAACAGAGGGTTATACAACTGAAGAGGAACATGCAGGGGAAACCATTCCAACTGTTCCAACCAATTCATCAAATCATGTGTGATTTCTCCTTTCAACATAGTTTATATAGCCATCAATTCTGGTTATGTTTAATGTTTATGAATTGTTATGTGATTATTTATTAATGCATGGTTTTTTATGTGATAATTTATTGAGATATATCATCTTTTTAGTACTTGTCATGTTCTCTATTTATTCTATATATGTTCTATACCTCTTACAAGTGCTTCCACTTCTTAGTATCAAACACATGAAACTCTTATTGAAAATTTAAGACTTGGAAAAAAAATCATCATGCCTTCTACCCAAGAACCTAGTGATGACACAAGGAAGCTAGTATCCTTCACCCCAGACCACCTTATAAAACTTTATGAATTGCCAAGTCACATTTGCTAACTCTTCACCTTCACTAAATTCTAATGAATCATGCACTACTCCCATAGTCACTAAAGGTTCCTCAATCACCTTTGTATTTTTTTGTCTCTTCTTGGATTACCTCTTAGTATATTTATCAACCCTTCTTCTCAATGGGTGGCTGGTCCTTCTTAATGATCTCTAAGACCATCCCTTATAATTGCTACAATCCAACTAAAACAATGTCAATAGAAATATCAACTTGTTGATCTTCACAATGTTGAAGAACATACATTAAGGGCTTGTCATATAATCTAGATAATATAATATTAATAACATTATCTTCCATAATTTCTAATTTATTTTATTCTATGCAAATCTTGTCCAATTTTACATTTGTATGAATGCCACAATTGAATCTAAGAAAAATAATCTCGGGTTTATGTTTACAGACTTACAATCATGAAGTGACTAAGGTGTACAACATGAGAATACTATGTTTCCCAGAAAATGCTCATATCGAGGAAAACATATTATGTACTTATATTTTTATAGATATTGTTCATCTCAGTCGACAAAAAAAAATTTCTTTGTATTTTCTAACAATACATTTTTTATCCCACAGAAAAAAATGTATTCGTTCTAACAATAAATTTTAGAGGAATTTGGAAACAAGTTGAGAGACATGAGTATTTGCAAAGGCATATTGGGGTGGAAAGAAATTTTTTGCTGGAGGAAACATGACGTCTTGTGAAGTAACCTTGAAAGGTTTTCCTAGAGAATCTAGAAAGAGTGTAATATTATGAAAGGAGAGTTGTTCCTTGTTTCATGACAAAGATGATACTTCTTTTATGATTATTATATACATGAAATAGTAAACTGTTATTGAGGGCTTGGTGGAGAAATCCCTAATTAGAAAATTAGGCTTTTGGCCATCGGTTGTGGCCCATGAAGATTGGTTTTCAATGTCCTAGGGAGATCTTCAACACTTCCCTTCACATTTGTTCAATAGGATCCTCTGTGGTTGCTTCTAAGGATGAATACTGTAGACGAAACCATAGAGTGATGGTCATGAAAGGATCCCACTGGTTTAGAGGTAAAGTGAATTAGATTTAGTTTCAAAATCATAGTTTTAGGATGTGGACCCTAGAACTATATGATTTCAACTTAGAAAGTGCTTGTTTTATATGCAACATTGGGTAGGCTGCCCAATCTTTCTTATAGGGATAATTGGTGTTAGAATGTTGTCATGGTTAAGTATATAAAAAATCATGCAGAATAAGGTTGTCACAGTTAAGTGTAGAAATCCTTGGAGCAGTAACCATGGTTACGGAAAGGAGAGATATCATTTGAAAAAAAACACACAAAACTGCAGTGACATGCAGCCTTGTAAATGAATTATAAAATATCATTAATTAGAAATATTTTAATGAAACTATCCAATACCTGTTAAGTACTCAATTTTATTTTAGTAAGTTATGAATATTAGTTTGTCTTTATGATTCTAGAAGATATAGTTCCTCTATAATCTATATGGGATATGTGTTCTTTAGCTCCAACTTGGAGGGATCTACCAGTTTCACCAATGTATATATTTCCAGATGCCCATAATATCTGGTAGATTCTGTTAACACTTTGTAAATTCCCAGAGGTTGTTAGAGTAGAAGAAATTTACAAGAGGTAACTTTATCCAACCACTTTGAAACTAGAATCTAGCCCTACCAGCTTCAGAGAGTGATCTCTCTGTATGATTTAGCTATGTTTTAACTTTGAGATATTAGGCTAGTTAAACAAAATAAGATTGAATGGTTTGTTATTGTTTTTGTTAAGTTGGTTGAAAAGGGTTTTACGCCTCCATTGGGCTATGGGGTCTGTATTATAAATATAGAGGTCTAAATAGAAATTAAAAGATTCTTTTCACAGGGAAAGATAATGCATTCATTGGATTCTTTAGCAGTAAAGTGATGAATAATAGAAAAAATGAGAATATCAATTAAAGTAAAGAAGCATTTAAGAATTTCTTCACCATAATATCATAAAGATAAACATTAAGATCTTTCAAATCCGGAAACAGGGTATACAAAGATAAATCCTACAACATGCACTACTTTTAAAATATTAGATTAGAAAACAATATGACAATTGAGGGAGAAAAACATTTAACATAGAAAAGAAAACTTCACCAATGAATAACACGCAAGAATCCTGTGAAACGTCCCTTTGTATTACTAGAAGATCTCTTGATAAAAATTACAGTCTTTCTAGCTTATAGGGCGTCCAAAATCAACCCTCAATACTTCAATGTTTGAAGTATTTATAATAAAAAAATTACATACGATCCTATCATTAAAGATCAGGACGTGGAAAATTCTAAATTTAGCTAACTAACTCAACAAGATACAAAAATTTAGGAACTGTTTGATTATGTGTTGAAATCTTCATGTTGATTTCTGGGGTAAACCATTGGTGTGTCCTCTGCACGACCTCATCCGATTGGATAGATGACTAGGCTTGGACACCTCATCTCCTACTCGATCAGATTGCATAGCTCTTCCCATCGAAGGTGTCTGGGAATGACGACTTTGAGTAGTCTTCGGTATACTTCATCCATCTCTGTATACTTGGAAAAAGTTGGCTTGACGATGAACATGTACCGGATCTCGTGCTATATGTTGATGTCTGACTATAAATCTTCTTAGAATGCCTTGCCTGTGATACTACCCTGTATTCCCAAGAATTTCAAACTATATTTAGCCACGATGGCTAGTTTCATTTTATAATCAGAAAGTGTCATTAACTTGTCATTTATGACCCTTAAGCTAGGGAGGCCTTTCATCTACAGAGTTTCAATTTTGCTGAAAAATCTTTGCACTCCTATGTCCATAGTCTGGAATTTTTCCTCCAACTATAGCATCAGTCCTCTTTTGGTCAGGACCCTCTTGACCTCAAGGATGGTTTCTATCCTATCTTCAATTTTCAAATCCTCTAACTCTTATTTGGTTTTTAAATTCCAGAATTTAATGATCTCAGTGGCTTCTATGGGCATCTCTCCCAGTTCTCCTCTTATTTTTTCAATAGCCTACTTGCTTCTTTGCACTAGTTCATTTTTCTCGAACATGATTTGTACCATAGGACATATTTCTTTTACGGACTTGGTGATATCCATCCAGACACTTTCCTTGACCTCAACAAGTGTTCTGCCTGCCACTGTTTTCTTTTGAAGCTATTGCAATTTCTTTTTGAGCTTGTCTGATAATTGTTTCTCCTTGGAGTAGCTGGTTTGGTAAGAAGACTTGAGTTTCTGAAGGTTCTCAACCTCCTTTTTAAGTCTGCTAATCTCTATCTCTTGCAAATACATATCTTCCATGGATTTTTCCAATTCTATTGTCTTCTCCAGAGATGTCAGTGGATTTGCTGAGGGAATTTATGCTATAGATGTTGTGCTTAGTCCTTTGAGTGGAACTGCACTCAATGGAATGACTTCCATAGGCTTTGATTGTTCCTTCTCTTTCACTAGCCTTTCTAGTTCTGCTTCCATTTCTTTCAACTGTGCATTCTGCTCCATGATCAACTTGCGCATCTCATCCTTTTCCCCTTCTGTCTAAGATATCTCCTTTGGCTTTGCATCTTTATTTGGTGGAAGTTTCAACTGTTTCCTCAGAGATTCTATATCAACATTTTTCTTTTTAAGCATCTCATCAACTTCTTTCACATTTGAGGGTTCATACCCGATCTTGATGACCAATTCTTCCAATGTACTAATTCTGCTATCCTTTGCAAAGGATGATATCTTTTCTAATTTCATCTATGTCTAGACATTGTTCAGAGATACCTGTAATTTAGTGGCCATAGTAGAAGTATTTGCCAACTTGGAGAAAACCATTTCCCCTATTTTCCTGTGTATATCCATTTGATCAGCAGGATGCACATCCCTAGTATGAAACTCAAATGTTGCCCTTTTGTAATCAGTGATTTCTTTCGAGTCTGGAACCTGTGCCTGCAAAAACGCCATGTGCATTCTACCCTTCTTTGTATTGAATGCAGACAATAGTATATGTTGTGTCATTGATGTCTATTTACAAAATTGAGCATAAGTACTACTGGTCAGCATCTGATTTTTCTTTTTGATCAAGTCATACTTCTAAAAAACACTCAACTTTGGTCCTACTTTACTCGGTTGGTCGACTAGTGGAGTATTCGTGGGATTCTTAAGAAAAAATGTAGACATGACATTCTTGTTTCTTGTTCTAAGAAGTGACCGATCATATTTCATAGTTGCATTGGATTGTATTTCATTTTCACCGGCTGTGTCAAGTGTATGATTGGTTTTTGGCCTTTTGGTGTGTAATTGGAAATCTTCAGCCGAGACTTCGGTGACGGAAGGTGAAGTATCCTTCCTGGGTCTTTTGTCCTTGGCAACCTATGGTGTAGTAGTTTGTTAGATGATGACTGAAGGGTCCTACTATTCTATCTCAACCAAAGTGTTCATCTCCCATTCTGTTTGATTCGCGAACTTTTCTATCTTAGGCTTGGTTGTATGAACATATGGAACATTTTTATTTTTAACCCTCATCTCAGAAATATCCTGCATGGATCATAGTGCCATATGAAACTAACCTGAAACTTCATTTCTTTCAAAAATCTGTCTACTTCCTCCTCGGTGCCTCGACTATTATAGATGAAAGACCCTATTTTCCCTTTAATTCTAAGTTGTTGTTTCTTTTTCAGAGACACAAAATGTATGTCATCTAATTTAATCATTTTCCTTACCTACTCATGGAAAATAACCTCATGGGTAGATACTTGGGACATTTGTATGGAGCCAACTCGCATCCATATACTCTGATCTCGATGTGGTTTTGGTAAAGATATCAATCTCCAATTTTTGCAAGGTCTGAGAGGCACAAAATCCTTTGAATCTCCTCATTTATTCTTGGTTCAGGTCTGCCACTGAGAATGCTCACCACTGGATGGTAGAACTACTCAATAAACTATTTGAAACTAAACTCTATTGAATTTTGTCTGATTAGTGAAGTCCAAGATGTTACCGCCTGCGGTCTCCCATCCTTATCCATTTTCTGCACTGAAAAGGAGAACCTGCCCACTTGAAAGAAAGTGAACATGTAGACTAGTATTGAGGAATAGCAGAACATGCCTTTTGAGGAGAAATTTGAGAACTTCTCGTGAATACTATCTGCCAGGAAAGTGATGTAGTCAAACTATGTGGTGGGTCTTTCTTCTGTGGAGAAGATGGACAGAAAAACCAATATGGGTTCATTCACCCATTGGTCGGAAAAATAACCAAGTAGAGCACAGAGCGATGAAATGACTTGGTTTCCCTTCTCTGAGAACATGGAGGAAGGGTATGGTGGAATTGTCTTGGAGAGATGAGTATCTTGAGGGAGGAAAAGCTCAAAAATCTAGGCTCTCTCGGGGAAGGATAGTTTCTAGTACAACTCCGTGATGACTTTGAGATTGAAAGGGGAGGTAGATTCAGTTCTGGGTATCTGCATCATCTGATCAAAGGCCTCAGGTGTGATGAAGAAAAGAGTTTCTTATGATGAAGATACTATGGCTCTCTGGTTGGGGATGTAATGAGACTAGCATTTGAGGGAAAATTCAAGAAAATGGTGAAACTGGGGGAAAAGATATAGAGGAAGTTTGGATTCCCAGAGCCCAATTTCATAGCTCTGATCTAAGAAAATATCTTTGAGCCATGAATGCAATTCCGCAATGTCAAATTTGCAACTGGTGTCTGTGATTAAATGATATTTGTCACCAAATGGATGTTGTCGAGGTTGACAGGAGGTGGGAGGAAAGGATTTTCCTCGGCTTCTGCTTTCTTGGATTTTGGGGCCATCACTGTGAAAATACCTGCAAGTCAAACAAAACGTTAGTGGGGATGACTATGGTTTCGAACAGTTGACTAAAACGGAGAGGATATAGGGAAAAATTCTCTGGTGCAATGGAAAAATTAAGAAGTGGGAGAATGAAGGAAAAAAGGGTAGTTTTGAGCAAACGGATACCCATTGGGCACGGGAGATAGATCAGCAGGCTAACGGATAAGTTGGCCTGTAATAAATGGCCAACGGGTCTTTTAGAGAGTGAGATGGAAGGTAACAATGAATCACAAGTAAAATAGGGTGACATAGAGGGTGTTGATTGGGAATTGACCATGATGAAGGGAATTGCAAAGTTGCAAACGGGTGGAATGGACTGACAGATTTATGAGATGTGATATTTAGGGGAAAAAGTGGAAAATGATGTCATGGGGCAATGGGGGGTATGTCAAAAAATGGTAAGTGGTAAGTGGTGGGAGTCTAGAGCAATGTATTCTTGCCATGTAGAGAAGAGGGCCTGCCAGAAAACCACTCCATTCCGCACCCCCCCCATCATTAAAAGTAGACTGGTTGGGGGGGTCCAAAAAATACCATTAGCCGTCCATCGGTGCACTTGCTGCTGGACCGTAGATCTGAGTGCAATGTTTAACCAACATTTTGGACCCCCCCCACCATTAAAAGCAAAATGGTCGGGGGGGTCCAGAATTCAATATCAACCATGGATCTAGGCACCGACGCCTCAGCCGTTTAGATGCGCACCTTTGTTATACATGATTCGCGACCCCCCCCCCCGTTACTATTAAAGGTAGAACGGTCGGGGGGGTCCGAAAAAACTTATCAACCATATATCTAAGCGACAACACCTCAACTATTCATCCATGCGCTGTCTTTAATCTGTGAGTACAAACTCATATTTTCTCTGAAAACTTAGGATAAGTGCTTTAAGTTGGTTTGTCGAAGATTTCCTTGTTTTTATCACCATGGGGTTAGACATTCAACTTTCAAACATCAAATATAGGGTTCAACATCGATCATCGTGCCTATTTTATTGAGATAAAGCAAACTAACCTATGCTCTAACCTAATTACCTATGAAATTTAGCTCAGATTAAACTATTGGACTAAGAAATTACTCTATCCTGGGGTTATCTGACCAAGATTAGGTAGTTTGGTCAAATTTATTCACTAGCTAACCTAATTTGATTGGCTAAGATTAAACAGTTTAGCCAAGCTTATTCACTACTCCTATCGACATCAATTTAAAAGGATTAGGCCATGCTTAAATTGTATGGACCAAGTCATTATTATTGCATGGGGCTCTATTTAAATTTCTTTTATGCCCTCTTTTATTCTTTTTCTTTCTTTTCTTTCTTTCTTTTTATTTTTCTTTCATTTCTTTTTCTTTTTCTCAATTTATGTACAGAATGGAAAATCATTTGACAAACAAAACACTAAAGTGGTAACATTTCAGTCACCAGTTGATCCTATAAATTATGGGGTTATAACAATGGCTCCACCTGGGGATGGTACTCTCCTTGTGAAGTGCCAAGAATCTTGTTTCCTGATGTTCTGAAAATTTTTCTCCACAGTTGCCTTGGTTGTTTGATTTGTTTTATTTTTGAAAGTTTGATGACAATGTTTAGTGGCTTAGGGCCTTCTCTACAGGCTTCAACCATCTGATCAAATTTATTCACTCAAAAACTTGTAAGAAAAATAGAATGATTTGTACAATGGAAAGGTGTGACTGAAGGTCCCTACTGAGGAGGTGAATAGTGATTCAATATTCTTCCATTCACAGGTCCTCCTGGAAGATTGGTCCCATCATTGTTGTTGAGTAGGAACACATTATTTCCTTTGAATGTGTGAATTATGTAAGGTCCTTTCCATAGACTGTCGAATTTTCCATGCTTCCCGTTATCTTCATTTTGGGCATCCCATCTCAGAACCAGGTCACCTAGCTCAAAGTCATCTTCTTTAGTTCTTTTATCAAAGATCTTTTTTATGCTCTCCTGGAAAACCTGAGTTTTGTTGTATACCTCTTCTCTGGACTACTACAAGTAGATCATCTAGTTTATCCTTCTTTGGGAGTCATTCAGCTCGGCTTGCATCTCTTGCAGAAGTTTCATGACAGGAACCCCTAAGGAGGTAGGAAAAACTACTTCAATTCCATAGAACAAATGATATGGAGACATACCAATTGACCTCTTGGTGGTCAGTCTGTCGGTCCACAGTGCAAAAACTAGCTTGTTATTCCATGACTTTTTGTTTTCTTGCAACGTCTTCTTAATAATGTTCACTAGGGTTTTATTGGATGACTCTGCTAACCCATTTCCTTGACGGTAATAAGTCATGGAATGTCCCAAACTGATATGATACTGGTCGAAAAAACTTATGAGCTTCTTGGATCAGAAAGAAACTGCATTCTCAGTTATAATTTTTCTTGGACACCCAAAACGAGACAAGATATTATTTTCTAGAAATTTAATAATGAAAGAATTAGTAGCTTGCCTGCTTGGTATAGCTTCGATCCATATTTTGAAATAGTCCATAGCAGTAAGAATCCACCTGTGCTATCCCGAAGAGGGAGGATGTATTTCTCTGATAAAGTCTAATCCCCATTGCTAGAAAGGAGCTTCAACAAAGATTGGTTTCAGGGGAAAAGGGAGGAGCTTCCTTTTGCCTTCGAACACTTGACATTTATGAGATGAAGTCACCTTCTAATGCACATCAACAAATAGTGTAGGCCAATAGAACCCAACTCTAAAAATTTTATTAGCTGTGGTCTTCCAGCTCAGGTGATCACCATAGTCTCCTGCATGAAAATCTTGTAATACTTTGTCAGCTTCATCCTTTAATAGACAATTCAACAAAATAACTCCAGGATCCTTCCAATAGAGATTTCCTTCTAGAATGCAAAATTTTAATGATTTCAATTTCAAAAACCTAGCTTTAGTTTTGGTCAGACCAGGGGGAGCTTGTAAGTTATGAAAAACAAATATCAGGTCTGCGTACCATGGAGAGTTCAGAAATACCTTATTCATGCTTGGAGTCACCTGCTCTCCCTGTTCATCTACTGTAGCTAAGAAATTAATATCAAGAGCATGGAAATTGGATTCATCCATTAACTTTGCTAGACCTTGACCTTTAATTAGTTTAGTAGGCTTAATCTCTATGTCACACTCTAGAATGATAGCAATCCATTTTCCTCTTCTGCCATCTAGATTGTCCTGGGTTAAAATGTCCTTCACTACTACTTTCAGAACATATGCGATGGTGTGGGAATGGAGAATATATACTCTAAAATTCTTTATGGCTTTTACCAGGGCAAAAGCTTGTTTCTCCATTATTTTATAATTCAAAGCAGCATCTCTTAAATATTTACTGAAAAATGATATGAGTTGTTCATACCCTTCATTGTTTTTCTGTAGTAATACTGTTGCAATGGTATGTTCAGAAGCGAAAGAAAAAAGGTAAAAATCTTTGGTGAAGTCAAGACTAATCAAGACTAGAGCCTGTGTGAGTACATGTTTAACTTGTTCAAAAGACTGCTTGGATTTAGTGTCCCATTTTATTTTTTTGTCCTTTTTTAACATGTTGGTGATGTTCATGAGAAGCTCGTCCAGGTTAGGTATGAATCTTCTCAGAATGTTTATTTTTCCAATGAAAGACTGTAACTCTTTGATATTCCTTGGGTGTTCCAGTTTCTGAATGGCTTCTATTCTGCTAGGATCTATCTTAATTATGTCCTTAGAGATTATGTTCCCCAATAGTTTACCTTCCTCTAATATGAAGAGGATTTTCTTAGTATTTAGAGAAATCCCAAATTTCCTTCATTTCTCAAAGACTCATCTGAGATGTTGTATGTGCTCTTCATCGGATTGGGAATAAACAGTTACGTCATCCAGATAAATGACAATAAATCTGCCAATTTCTTCCACAAACGCTATAACGTCCCCAAGGCCAAACCCAGTTGTAAATCTTGTTTATGAAATGAGTTGTAACAATGTTTTATAGGCTGGTGAGCCAATTTTATATATGTTGGTGGGCTTATGTGATTGTTAGGCTAGAGATCCTAAGGGTTGAAGGCCAAGAGCCTGATTTTGTACATGTATCAATGTAGAACATTAATAAAATATAAACACCACCATGTGCAGATCGGCCATGATGAATGAGTGATGGGGGACTAAGCTTCCACAGAGTGGGAAAGGGAATAGGGGCTAGAAGGCGTGAAGAGGGGCTTAAGTCCTTGGGAATAATATTTTAATATTATTCCAAAATACATGTGAATAATATGTTTTATCCAAAGTTCTTTTGGAAGGACAAGAAACTTCCAAATGGAAGGAACGCATGCTGCAGGAAAGAATGCAGCTGCATGAGTGACAAGTGTCAACCCAGGTGCATGCAAATAAAATGGCCAAGATGAGCCATGGTGGGGATCCTTTTCCATTCAACCCAACCGTCTGAGTGTGAACTGGTCCGACCTCTATAAGAGACCTTGTGCATCTTCTGAACCATACATCCCCTGAACCAGAAGCCTGTGTTTATTTCAGGAAAAAGTCTGTGGTTGTTCTAGAAAGCTGATACACCCCTTCTATGTTCTAAATCATGGAGTCTAAGTCAACCCCTGCATGGAAAACTTGCCAGGCATCCCTAAGAATCCAGAGTGTGAGTTTATCACGTGTTGCCAGATTGAGAAAATGGAAGTGCCCCATCCCTTCTAAGTTAGTTATACTGTTGCACCTGTCAGTAGCTGCCCTGGAGTGTTTGTGTCTAGATTCCCGTTGATTGTGGTGGATGTGTAGTGTTTGATCCTATGTAGCTTGTTGGCCAGTTTGTACAACACTCTCTTCAGGTGAGAAAGTGCACAGAGGAAGGAGAGAACTCCTGGAAGGAACCCTGTAATTGACACAGAGCTCAGAGACTTCTTGTCTAGTCTGTTACTGAAACCCAAGGCAAGGGAAGTTAGCAACCGAAGGACTGTCTAGGTGACAGAGAAGGTGTATACTCCTAGGGTGGAATAAGCATGTGGGGAAGGAGATTTTGTGGGCAGTGGGCATAAGTGGTTCCTGGGAGAGAATCCTTCCTTGTGACTATGTGTTTTCCCTGTAACCTTAGCCTAGCCTAGAATTCCTTGCCTTGGGGGTGGAACTTAGTCCTAGCTTGGGGGTGACCCACTGTTGATCTTGATGAGCAATGTGGTCTAAGGCCGGGAGGTTCATGGAAGGCCTGCACCTGGTTGGTGGAAGTATGACCGTTTCAAGATAAGTACCAGATGATGTTTTAATTACTTTTTTGCATGTCTGTGTAGTTATATTTATCATGTATTCTATTGGGCATATGAATTAATGTTAAAGCCATTGATTATTTATAATAGCAGTAATTCTTATGGTTACTCTGAGTTTAAATGTGTTTCATTTTCTTAAATGCATGTCTTATATATAGAATTAAGTATGAGATTGTTATTCCACGAAGTAGCGCCTGCCTAGCCTGGAATGGGGGCATTACAGTTTGGTATCAGAGCCAAGGTTTCGATGATAAGCCTAGATGGGCCAGTTGAGTGTTCTTTGGACAGAGGGTTCGAGGATAAATTGTGTCTGGAGGACCAATTTCAGACCTTTGAATGATCTTGAGTGTCAAGGAGTTACTTGACCATGTTACAGCTCAGGAGGTGTAGTGGGGTTATGAAACCATGACCAAGGTGGCATCTGGCCATAGGGAGAGAGGACTCCACACCAGAAGTGTTGGAGCCGTAGGATCTGTTCGAGGAAAAGGAGAACCCTTATGACCGTCAGATCTAGAAAATGTGCGCAGGGTTTAAAAACCCTTTTGAGTTGCACAGGAACGTGGAAATTGTGATACACGAAATCCTGAATTTGTCGAGACCATCCATCGTGGGGACACATGGTGGCCGGATGACATTTTGGCACCCGGGAAACCAAAGGGGAAGAACCTTGTTTTCACAAGTTGTGAAATAGCGAAACCCAAAATTATGAAGTAATCTACACCGTAGATCGTAAGAGAGGAACTTGACCATTGGATCAAGTGGAAGAGTAGACAGTAATTTTAGAATTTTGGCAAATGGAAGTTCAAGATGTGTGGATGCATGAACTCCCAATGCCCGAAACCCTGAAACGCCAAAAAGATTTGTGTTGTAGACCCGAGGGAAGTCTAACTGTTGGATTGGCTTGGAATGGACGTGGACACATGGGTGTGTACCACATGCGAGTGAGTAGAGAATACAAGTGAGAATGGTGGGACCCAATAATGTCACCAAAGGTGATATGGACCCTCTCGAACGTACCACATGCCACCGTGGTTAAGGGTGACAACTATGCTGTGGGCCCGGAGAGTAAATTAAATTGAAATTTCAGAATTCGGGAGTTGGAGTGACATGGAGTTGGGAGGCACTGCATCGTGAACTCCTTGGTACTAAATACCCAAAAACCCAAAGTGCTGAGTCTTAAAATCCCTACCGGGGTTGGTGACAGCTCTGCTGTGGGCCCAAGGGAAGAGAGGCTGGAAGTTCAGGAGTCAGGAGTTGAAGAGGGAAGTGAGTGCGAGAACCTCCAGGGACTAAAGACAGAGAAACCCGAAACACCGAAGTTCTGAAATCCTAAAAATTTTGAAGGACATAAGAACTGTCGAGAATTTAACTGTTGGATCCTCGTGGACAAAAACCCCAAAAACCAAAGTCCCAAAGTCCTGAAAATTTGCAGACCCAAGTAGGGCTCAGAAAATTTATTGAATTTGAAACATTTTCTTATTCATGTTGGTTAATGAATGTTGTTGTTTTTATTAAGGGATAAGGCCTAACAAACTCCAGTTGACTGCACGTTGTGTGTGTAGAGTTCAACGGGTGTCAGGACAAACGAGTATACATTGGAAGAGGTACAGATTGCCTCTGAAATAGAGGAAAAAAGGGTAGGAAGGGATGTCAACTTGGGAATTGAAGGATCAGACTCTAATGGGCACATAAAAGAGATGGATAAGGAAGGACATATGATGAAACTGATTGAAAGATTATATAAAGATGCCCAAGATCACAGAGATGATAGCCGAAATCTCATGAGGGTCAAAGATCAGTAGGGTGAATTCAACTTAAAAATGTTGAAGAGCCTGGAAAGAATAGAAAAGAAATTGGAGAAAGGGAGTGACTCAAGAAAGACAGAGAGTCACAGGATCCTTGAGATGAAAAGAAGATCAAGAAGTGTCAGAACCCATGAGAGGAGAAGAATATCGAGGAGTGGTAGAAGACATCATCGTCACTCCCCAAATAATTCCAGTAGGGAGGAACATAGTAGTTCAAGCCCATCCCCTACCAAAAAACACCGAAGATCTAGAGTGGATGAATTGAAGGGAGAGATGAACAAGATCAAGCCTCCAACGTTCGATGGAGAACATAAGAAGGAGGAAGATGTTGAAACCTAGTTGCTTGGCATGAGGAAATATTTCCAACTGTATAATTATTTCGCTCATGCAGAAGGACGAATAGCAATGTATCAACTAAAGGGAAAAGCATCCATGTGGTGGGATCAGTTTGTGCAGGTGCAATACATTAGGGAGAAATATATCACTTGGAAGGAGTTCAAGAGGCATTTCAAGAAGAAATACCTGACCAAAAGATATTATGATAGAAAGATGAAGGAGTTCTTTGAACTCAAGCTAGGCAGCATGACCATCGATGAATACGAACGAAGGTTTTTGGAACTACTAAAGTATGTTTCGTTCATCAAAGATGAGGCTGTCAAGATTCATAGATATCTGAGTGGACTGCCACCTTCCATTAGTGACAAGATCCAGTATGATGATCCCAAGACTATGGAAGAAACAATAAGAAGGGAAAAATGCTTGTATGAACAACAAAGAGAAAGGCCTACTTTTCAGAAGGCTTGGAATGAACAAAAGAAGTTCAGAAAAAAGTAGAGGTTGAATGGAAACAAGCCTCCCTTTTTCAAAAAAATTCCTCGAGGACAACCATCCTTTAGAGAGCCCAGGAAGGTTGAAGTAGGTGAACAAACGCCTAGACTACCACCTATGGAGTGTTGGGGCTGTAAAGGAAACCATAGGTACAGAGACTGCCCCCATAAAAAAGATAAAGTGAGAACCATCCACAATGTTCAGCAAGCTGAAACGGTGGAGGATATGGGTAGTAGAATGCCAAGGATCTATGTAGCCCTGGACAACAAGCAAGTTGAATTTCAATCACACATGATTGAAGTGGAAGGTATGATTAACAACCGACCATTTATTATTTTAATCAATTCAAGGGCTAGCCATAGTTATGTAGATCCTAGGGTGATGGAAAGTTTTCATTTATCAAGAAGCAAACATGAAAAGTCTTGGTTAGTACAGTTGGCTACAAGAACCAAGAGGAAAGTTGCTGAGTTGGTGAAGTCCTGTCTGTTGACGAGTGAAATTGACCATCCATCAAATGGAAGAGCGAGTCCGGTCCGGGGTTGTCTAAATAACCCAAGCTATTTGGTGTAACTCGTTCTGATGAGTTTAATGGCTCCATTATCCAATCTAAGAATCCTAAAAGAAATAAATAAAAGAGAGAAATAACTAACTAATTGCTAAACACTATATATATGTACATATGATCTAATGTAACTGTAGTAGTTGTATTTAAGCAAAAGATATACAAGTCTCGTTTATTTACATGATTTACAAGCTGCAAGTTTTAATCGAAACTTACGAAAATCGATGTGAAAAATGATTGCTTCTAGGAAGCAGATAAATAAAGCACATAAAAATATTTATTGTTTTTCTTTTATAAATTTAAAGAATCTTGCAAAAACAATTAATGAAACATGAACATGTGGATAGTCAAAGCTGAACCATACATTCTAGTTTCAATGATATGTAAATGACAGAAAAATACAAAGAGGCTATCATGTCAATGACTTAGTGAGGTGTATCCAAGCATCTGCATGAGTGGTGAACATCCAACTACCATGTCCAAAAGAGAAATCTACAATGAACCTTATGACCGTTGTAAATAAATTTAGAACATGTATTGGCAGCTTATGTTTCAATGATAGAAAAGGAAACACAAACATAAACCTGTGATCTCATAATTATACATGATTACAACAAGATAAATCTGGAATCAATTTATGCATTTTATCATTCAATTTAAAATTCAAATATAAATCTCATTATTTAAATTGAAGATATAATCACAGCATTTGCATTTTGATAAAGCAAATGATAGATGGTATTTATAATATAAACCTCCTACACATCACAGATCATTTAATCTAAAGATATTAGTCCTGCACATGTAACAAGATTAAAAAAAAACATAAATAACAACATTATAAACAAAAGGCTAAAGCCAAAATGCATATATGTCGTTCTATTAAGTTTTTGGAATCATTTGTCCATTCTGTAGTCCTGGAAGAATTTTTTTGGATAATAGACTTTAAAGATTGGAAAAATTAATACATAAATGATAATAATTAACCATGTATTGATAAAAAAGACTAAAGCTATTTAAATCAATACATAATCAATTATTCAAAGAATATAAATATATTATAATGAAAATAAAACCATTTTACTTACAGGACAAAATCCATTAAGCAACCTAGAATTCCATATTCTTCTTTAAACATATTCATCCATTCTCCCAAAGCTTCCAGCCATCCATTACTCCATTTGAAAAGAAATAAAATGTTTACAAAAGAAATAATATACAAAAGAGAAAGGATTTAAATCCTCCTCTCCAATTCTTCGATCCTTATGGCTCTGATCTTTCTCATATATTTATAAAATGAATGAACAGTCTGGGCGTCACTATTAATTTCCACCACCTGAAATTTTCCTCTAAAAGAGTCCCAAATATCTCTGAAATAGTGGATTTTTTTGAGAAAATATCTACGTGTAAGGTAAATGGGTCCATTTGGGTTCTGGGTTTTCAACCGTTTCTTATAATTCCTCACGGTTTGGCTGCAATCAGTTCTACAAAATTGCCTATCTGATCTTGACGCCTTTCCAAATTTTATCTATTGTTGCTCATAAAATGATTTGTAGCAATCCAAAATTATTTTTGGATCAATCATCTTGAACGTATTTGGACAATAAAATCAAACCATGATCAAATCCATATCAAATATTTGATAATAGAAACCTGTGAAAAAAAAAAGAAACCTAAATTAATAACCTAAAAATTGAGAATAAAAAAAAATCTAGAAAAATCAAAAATAAATTTAAACTAACTATAACTTATAAACAAACATTATTTATAATTTATTTTCAAATATGATCTAGAAGCTTCAAGTTAATGGAGAAAAAAATATTAATTTTAGTCTTTTACAAAATCAAACAAATGATATATAATTATTTGATTATTATTATTTTGAAATGAGATGCAAAATGAAAAAAAGAATTTAATTAATTAATATCACCAAATGATTTCATGAAAATGAGAAACCAACAAAGATATTATTTGATGAAGTATTGAACACATTATTCAAAATAGTCAAACTTGCTAATGAGCATAAGAATGAACACATAATCATAATTTAAACGAAAGTAAACATTTGATAAAAATTAATGTTTTTGTTTAAATTGAGATTTTTATGCTCGTTTCTAACTTTTGACATATACTCTTGTAAT
>JZKD02S1720909.1:1811057-1826503 GCA_000966675.3 Picea glauca
TTTTGATAATTTCCACAAGGAATGTTTTATCCTGTGGCTTTTATATACTTATTATTTTTTGTAAACAATCCATCACTGTTGGGAGAACAGAGACTATGGACTGATGATTATACAGGCTTGAATAAAAGTGGATTTTTTGTACGGCTTTAGCTTCAATTTATCTTACTTTTGTTCAAGTTCTTGTGCATTTCAATGTGTAATCAAATTATTGACTACTTTAGATATCAAGATTTGTTACAAGTTGATGCAATATGATTTAAGTATTGTCCATATTTGATGTCTCTTATTTTACTTACAACAATTACCCTATTTTAATTTAATGAACAGAAGGTTAATCTTCTTTGTTAAATGAGCAGTTATGCACAAATCTTCACAGTAGGATTTATCTTAATGTGATGATCTATAAACCATAAAATTGTTGTTGCTATATCTCTTGTATGTTCTATCATTCGTATTCAAGAGCGTCACTGCTTCCTGTTTACCAGAAGCCTTTTGCAAAATCTGGTGCGGGTTTCCCCCATCAAACAGCTAAATCGAGTACTGTGTACATGACAAATAGGAAACACTACTTCAGGTCAGTTTGTTATTTGTAATTTAATAGTCAATCAATTTGAGAATTCTCTGTAGTTTAGATAGATATATAGTACAGATTATTACTTTTATTTCTTAGTTAGATAGTTGTTGTTTTATTTCTATTTCATAAAAGTTATAAAAATAAAAAAACACTAGCTTTGCTGTCATAAGACAATTCATAGATGATTTTGCAGATTTCGATCAAAATTTGTATTTTGTAAATACTGTATATATAATAGAGACTTAATTGTATTGATAATTGAACATTTAATAAGTAGAATTATTGTTTTATAATATTAGTTAGTAAACTATATATATATATTAGATTTGTATATAGTTTGAAGAAGTTGTTTTTTTTTACTTAGATTAGTTTCTTTAGCTTAGTTTTTTTTCTTTCGTTTTCTTATGACTTAGATTGGCTAACGGAGCCGCTAAACCTATCAGAGTGGATTAATCCAAATGGCTTGGGTTATTTAGACAACCCCAGACCCGATCCACTCCTCCAGTTGACGAACAGTCTATTTCACTCGTCAACACTGTCCTGTGGACATGAAAGGACTGAGCACAAAGGCTGAATTGAATATTTTGCCTTTATGTTCTTATGATTGTTTAATTGGAATGGACTAGTTGGAACAGAACCATGCCCTCCTAGACTATTGTAACAAGAGGTTTACATGTTTGGATGAGGAGGAGAATCGAAAAATAGTCCAAGGAATTTCTAGATCTGTGGTTGTTAGAGAAATCTCAGCAATGCAGCTTAAGAAGTGCTACAGAAAAGGCTGTCAATTAATTGCAGCCCATGTGGAGGAAGCATATAAAGATGAAGTCTCAAATATTGGAGACCATGCGGTACTAACAGAGTTTGAAGATGTATTTCAGGAGGTACCTGAACTACCTCTGAAGGGAGACATCAATTCCTCTATAAATTTGATGCCTGGAGGAACTCCAGTTTTGAAAGCTCCTTATAGAATGAGTACTCCAGAATCGAAAGAGTTGCAATTGCATATTGAAGAGATTCTGAATAAGGGGTACATTCACCCAAGCGTGTCACCTTGGGGTTCCCCGGTCTTATTCATGAAGAAGAAGGATGGGACGTTGATGTTGTGCATTGATTTCATATAGTTGAACAAAGAAACTGTCAAGAACAAGTATCCTCTGTCGAGGATCGACGATCTTTTCGATCAGTTGAAGGGTGTGAAAATATTTTCGAAGATAGATCTCAGATCAGGATATCACCAGGTAAGAATAACGGATGAGGACATTAGAAAGACCACCTTTAGAACAATGTACGGTCATTACGAGTTCACAGTGTTTCCATTTGGACTGTCAAATGCACCTATTGTTTTTATGTGCTTGATGAATGGTGTATTCAGGGACTATTTAGACAAGTTTGTCATAGTATTCCTGGATGAAATCTTGGTGTATTCCAAGTCAGAGGAAGAGCATGAAAAACACTTGAGACTAGTGCTACAAGTGTTGAGAGGACACCAACTGTATGCCAAATTGAGAAAATGCTCATTTTACCAAAGGAAGATCCATTACTTGGGGCACATTATTTCAGAAGAAGGGATCGTTGTGGATCCTGAGAAGGTTGAGGCCATATGAGAATGGTCAGTGCCAAGGAATGTGGTAGAAGTTATATCCTTTATGGGTCTAGCGGGCTATTACAGAAGATTTATAGCAGGGTTCTCAAAGTTAGCTCATCCTATCACTTCATTGCAAAGGAAGGAGAAAAATTTTTAGTGGACTGAAGAGTGTAAGAATAGTTTCTAGTGATTGAAGCAATTGTTAACCAGTGCTCCAATCTTAAGGATTGCAAATCCAAATATGGATTCTATGGTGTGAACAGATGCATGTAAGGAAGGGTTGGGAGGAGTTCTCAGCCAAGATGGATTTGTAATCTGTTATGAGTCCAGGAAGCTGAAAGAGCATGAACAAAATTATGCCACTCACAATTTGGAGTTGGAAACAATCATCCACGCTCTGAGGAAATGGAGACATTACCTCATGGGAAGGATATTCGAATTGAGAACATACCACAACAGTCTAAAATATTTGTTTGATCAACCGACTTTAAACACTAGACAAAGTAGGTGGTTGGAGTTTCTGTGCAAATATGACTTTGATATCAAGCATATCAAGGGGAAGGAAAACAAGGTGGCTGATGCACACAACAGAAAAGTGCATGACTTACATGCTACAACCATTAGCATGTATAGGACTGATATTAAGGATAGAATTTTGGAAGCTGCAAATGCAGATTTGTAGTACAGAGATTTGGTAGCAAAGCTACAACAGAGTGAAAAGCCACAAAAAAGGGAAAGTTACACCTTGGAAGCTAATGGATTAATTCTATATAAAGACATAGTGTATATACCCAATGTCCAGGAATTGAAACTTGCAATTCTAAAAGAAATGCATAATGTGACTTATGCTGGACACCTTGGATATCAGAAGACTATGATAGTAGTCAAAAGCCATTAGTTTTGGTCGGGTATGAAGAGGGAGATCGCTGAATACTTCACCAGATGTATGGAGTGCCAGAAAGTTAAGGCTAAGCATAGGCACCCATCTAGGTTTTTGCAACCTTTGCCCATTCCTGAGTGGAAGTGGGAAGTGGTGACCATGGATTTTATTACAGGATTGCCTAGAACAAGCAAGCAACATGATTTGATCATGGTTGTGGTGGACAAGCTTACAAAATCTGCCCATTTTATTCCATTGACAACAACCCACAAGGCAGTAGATTTTGTTGATATCTTCTTAAAGGAAGTGGCATGATTGCACGAAATTCCTAAAATGGTTATGTCTAACAGAGACCTAAAATTCACCTCGAATTTATGGAAAGGATTGTTCAAAGGATTCAGAATGAATCTGAACTTTAGTACAGCTTATCATCTTGAGTCTAGTGGACAGATAGAGAGGGTGAATAGAGTAATAGAGGACATGCTAAGAATGTACGTGATGGACAAACCATCAAGATGGGAATCCTACCTGTATTTGGTAGAATTTGTCTACAATAATGGGTATCATGCATCGTTGAATATGAGCCCATTTGAAGCACTTTATGGAAGAAAGTGAAACACTCCAGTGAGCTGGGATAATCCAGCTGACAGAGTAGTAGTTGGGCCAGAGTTTCTCAAGGAGATGGAGGACCAAATGATAAAAATTAAACAGAATTTGAAAGTTTCCCAGGATAGGCAGAAAAGTTATGCTGATAAGAATAGAAACCACCGAGAATTCAAAGTGGGTGATCGTTTTTTCCTAAAAGTGAAAACTAACAGGAGTTCCCTGAAGCTGGGAAGTTGCACCAAGTTGGCAGCAAGATTTTGTGGGCTATTTGAAATACTGGAAAGGATTGGGCCAGTTGCATACATGCTTGCATTACCTACATCTATGACTGTACATAATGTGTTTCATGTTTCATTGCTTAAGAAATATACACCTGATGCTCATCATGTTATCGACTGGAATGTGATTCAGATCGAACCAGAAGGTGTCCTGCAACTGCATCCTGTGCGCATATTAGATAGAAAAATAAAACAGCTCCAGAATCGAGCTATAAATCTTGTAAAGGTCCAGTGGACCTGGTACAGTCCTAAGGACACAACATGGGAGCATGAAGATGTTATGTGGGCAGAGTACCTGCATATTTTTTAAAATTTTGAAAATCTTCTAGATGTTGTGTAAAGTTGCACTGAGGATAGTACAAAAATAAGGGGAGGGGGATTGTAATGTCCCCAAGGCTAAGCCCAGTTGTAAATATTGTTTACGAAATGAGTTGTAAAAATGTTTTATAGGCTGGTGAGACAAGTTTATATAAGCTGGTGGGCTTATGTGATTGTTAGGCCAGAGAGCCTAAGGGTTGAAGGCCAAGAGCCTAATTTTGTACATGTATCAATGCAGAACATTAATAAAATATAAACACTGCCACGTGAAGACTGACCATGATGAATGAGTGATGGGGGACTAAGCTTCCATAGAGTGGGTAAGGGATCAGGGGTTGGAAGGTGGGAAGAGGGGATAAGTGTTGAGCCTAGGGGCTTAAGTCGTTGGGAATAATATTTTAATATTATTCCAAAAGACATGTGAATAATATGTTTTATCCTAAGTTCTTTTGGAAGGACAAGCAACTTCCAAATGGAAGGAATGCATGTAGTTGCATGGGTGAAAAGTGTCAACCCAGACGCATGAAAATAAAATGGCTGAGATGAGACGTGGTGGGGGTCCTCCTCCATTCGACTCGACTGTCTAAGCGTGAACCGGTCCGACTTCTGCAAGAGACCTTGTGCATCTTCTGAACCGTACATCACCTGAACTAGAAGCCTGTGTTGATTTCGAGAAAAAGTATGTGGTTGTTCTGGAAAGCCAATACACCCCTTCTCTGTTCTAAACCATGGAGTCTAAGTTTACCCCTATGTGGACAACTTGTCACACATCCATGAGAATCAAGAGTGTGAGTCTATCCCATGTTTCCATATTGAGAAAATAGAAGTGTCTCATCCCTGCTAAGCCTAGTTATGCTGTTGCACTTGTCAGTAGCTACCCTGGGGTGTTCATGTCTAGATTCCCATTGATTGTGGTGGACATGTAGTGTTTGATCCTGTGTGGCTTGTTGGCCAGTTTGTACAACACTCTCTCTAGGTGAGAGAGGTGGTTGAAGTTGGAAGAACAGGTTGTTGGGCCTATGAGCAACTCTCTCTAGGTGAGAAAGTGCGCAGAGGAAGGAAAGAACTCCATGAAGGAACCCTATAGTTGCCACAGAGCTCGGAGACTTTCGGTCCGGTCTGTTTCTGAAACCCAAGGCAAGGGAGGTTAGCAGCCAAAGGACTGTCTAGGTGACAGAGAAGGTGTATACTCCTAGGGTGGAACAGGCATGTGGGGAAGGAGATTATGTGGGCAGTGGGCATAAGTGGTTCCTGGGAGAGAATCCTTCCTTGTGACTGTGTGTTTTCCCTGTAACCTCAGCCTAGCCTAAGATTCCTTGCCTTGGGGGTGGAGATTAGTCCCAACTTAGGGGTGACCCACTATTGAGCTTGATGACAGTGTGGTCTAAGGCTAGGAGGTTCGTGGAAGGCCTACACCTAGTTGGTGGAAGTACCACCATTTCAAGATAAGTACCAGATGATATTTTAATTACTTTTCTACATGTCTATGTAGTTATATTTATCATGTATTCTCTTGGGCATACAAATTATTGTTAAAGCCATTGATTATTTATAATAGAAGTAATTCTTATGGCTACTCTAAGTTTAAATGTGTTTCATTTGCTTAAATGCATGTCTTATATATAGAATTAAGTATGAGATTGTTATTCCGCGAAGTAGCACCTACCCGACCTAGAATGGGGGCATTACAAAAGCAATGTCCATCACTCTTTGGAAAGTTGCCCCAACGTTCATCAACCTGAAAGGCATTTTCATGTACATGAAGGTACCCCAAGGTGTTGTGAAGGTTGTTTTCTCTTAGTCATCTGGGTGAACGAGAACTTGGTTATAGCCTGAGAAACCATCTAGTAAGGAGATTCGGCTGGATCCAACTACCTTTTGTAATATGTGGTCCATTTTTGGCAATGGGTAGTTGTCTTTTAGGAAAACCTTGTTCAGGTTTCATAAATCAATGCAAAGACTGATTTCCCCAGTTTTATTTTGGGTTGGGACCAGATTTGAATTCCATTTGGAAAATCATAGGGGGACTATGATTTTAGAATCATACATCTTTTTAATTTCTTTTTCTATTAGGGGAAGTAACTTGGGATTGATTCTCTGATGTTTTTGTCTGAAAGTTTTTTGATCTTCTTTTATCGGGATCCTATGTTGTATGATGCTCATGTCAAAAGATTTTAAATCTTCATATCCCCAAGTAAACACGTCCACATATTCCTTGAAAAGTTCAATGTATTTAATTTTCTTCTCAGGGGGTAAAGATTTGGAAAGTTTTATCATCTTGGGTTTCTCTTATGTCCCTATGTTACAGTCTTCAACCTCTTTACAACTTACTTCAATTTTAGGTTTTTTAGCTACATCATTAAAATCAAATAAGTCTTCTAACGGAACTAAACCCCTAGGTAAAACATTACTCTTTAAATGAAAAACATCAGATTCTATCTCATCTTCACCTAACTCTCCTGAATCTATTTTATTTACACTATCATTTCCAAAAATAGATTTATTCACATTTTCATCATCATTTTCTAAGTCTATGTTTGTACACTCGAAATCATTTTTACATTGTAGAAAATCTTCAATTTGATCATTGTTCCCAAATACCTGCCAGTATCTGATGTTGTTCGGGATAGTCGGTCTGCACTTCACCTCCACCGTGTATGGGCGAGTTGAACGAAAATGTATCTTGCATGTAGCTGTTGACGTAGCTAACCCATCCGCTAAAATGTTCTGTCCCCTGGGCATCACCTGCAAATCAACTTCAGTGAAACATTGAAGGGCATCCAAAACAATGTTTCTATAAGCTCTAAGCCTAGGATGTTTTGTTGCATACTCACCTTTAATTTGTTTGATAATTAATTCAGAATCACCTCTTACCATGATTTGTTTGGAACTAACCTTCTTTACTAGTTTTAGGCCAAGCATCAAAGCTTTGTACTTGGCTATGTTGTTAGTGCATTGAAAATTCAGTTTGTAAGAATGGTTTTTTTAATACTTGGATTTGTGATTGTGCAACCAAACTCCTGCTCCAACTCCTTCTTTGCTTACAACTCCATCAAAGTCCATGCTCCATAAATCTCCAGGCAATTCTTCACTTATTATATTTTCCTTCCTTTCTACCCCAATCATTTCATGGCATTCTTTTGGATCGAGTGTATCTTCTTCTAGCTGAGTGATTTGTTCTCCCATATCATCGTCATTATACAGGATGAAGGAATCTATATCGGAGTGTGCAGAGTACAAATGATAGTTATGGGGATTTTCCTGGCTACTAACCATATACTTCATCAGTGTCTCACTGTACAGTCTTCTCTGTTGTCTGAATATTGAGATGGTGGCATATGACATATCCAAATGCAAAGTGCCTTTCAACTTGGCTCCCCAAGACTTGGACAACAACATACCATATTTCGAGGGAATGTCCACGGCTACAACATCCATAACCATGATTTTTTCTGCAATCTAAACTAAGGTGATACATAAGTCCTTGATCAACCCAATACATATGAATTTTTTGGAGTCAAAAGAGTGTAAATCCTTGTAATGTCTGGTGACCTCAAGTCCCAGTTTTTCCATAGCTTCTTTAGGCATTAGGTTATGGGAAACACCTGAATCTAACATGGCATTGTGCAGAATTAGGTCGTGTATATTAAGGATGATGTAAAAAGGAGTGACAACACCAGTGTCACTCTGACCATCAACTTCATGGCCAAACAGGAGTTCAGGTTGATCATCGGTAAGATTTACCATGTCTGAATGATTTATCGATCCAATTGTTAAGGCCTTCATGCCTATATCAGGCTCAATGCTTAGTGCTTTGATCACCTATGATCGATAAGCATTCTTACTCATCAAATCAGAAAGGGGAATGAGAATTTTCACTTTGGCTAATTCCCCTTCGAGGCTAAAAGGTGTAGGTTCTCTGCTTTGGCTCAACAATTCTGATCTGTCCACCATAGTTTTCTTGGTGGAAGTATTTGGTCAGTTGGTTGATGAAACATTAGTCTGCGTTGATCTTTGTAAAATAGTAGGGTTTATTTTTGCTAGATTTTCAACATTACCTTTCTAGGGGATCTTCTTGGTAGAAGGCTCAGGAGTTTTCTTGGTTTCGATCGTTTTCTTCATTTCGGTTACCTTTTTTGGGGAATTTTCATCTATCTTTTTACTTCATAGATTGTACTGCCTGTGTACCTCCATAATGGAATTTTCAAATGCCTGTTGTTTGGTCTCTTTGGCTTCCTCACCCAACTTTGTTTAAGAAAGAAGGAAAAGTTCTTGCTCTAGTAAGGAAAATGGCTTCGTTATCGTGAATTCCCATGAGTTTTATGTGTGTGTCCTCTAATTATTCAATTAACTCTTAACCTTCATCAACATAATTTTCTTGTAGGAGTGGTCTGATTTGTTGATCGGGACTTCTCTATTCTCTTTGATCCCTAGGATCTCTCTGCCTAATTTGAGGAGGATTTCTTCTGAAGTTAGGATTTTGAATTTGTGGAGCATGTTGGTTTTCTCTAGGAGGATTTCTTTCAGCTATAGTAAGTCTCTCCATCTTCCTTTCCATTGCTATAGCTAAGGAATCTAGTTTGGTGTCAGAAGAAGATGTGGAAGGTTCCTCTTTAATCGTGACTCTCCTTTTCGTCCTCTACCATGCCCTTTTAGCCAACAGGTTGGCCTCTACACTTATTACGCTTTCTGCATGTCCTCTAGGGTGGTGGACTTTCTTTCCCTTAATTGATACAACATATCAATGTCAAAACCGTCAGGGATTTTTATCAGTGCCAAACCTTGTGGGGGTTTAATATTGTCTCAAATTTCATTTTACATATTATTGAAGTGGGTGTAGTAGTATTGTACTATATTTCCTTGATTCCTTCTGATGTTTTTGTATTCTGACAAGATCTGGAGAGGATTTTTCTTTACCTCCCATATGTCCAGAAAATTTCTTTGAAACACTATAAGGTCGACCAATGAAGCAGCGCGTAAGCCTTTGTACCATTTCTTAACATCCTCAGTCAGATTCTGCGCAAAAAGTCTTATTTGAACATCATCTTCATCCACTTCCTGCAAGTCAAAATAGTCATTCATTTTATCAACGTGTTGTTGTGCATTCAAGGGCCATGTACCATCGAACTGTGGGAGTCTCATTTGATAATACTGGGGCATAGTGTGTAGAGGTGTGGCCAACACCAAGGGAGCATATCTAGTTGCCATGATAGGTGGAGGAGGCGAGACAACAACCTGGATGATAGGTGGGGCGGTGGCAGAAGATGAGGAGGATGAGGGACTGGTTGGCATAGAGTGAGCAGTTTGAGGATTTCCAGTGGGAGATAGTATTTCATGGGTCTGGGGTTGCAAGGTGGTTGGATCTAAAATGGTTTCAGTCACAAAGCTATCAAATTTCGTTCTAAACAGGATTTGTTCAAAAATGGTGTCAAAGTCGAGATCTTGAAGGGAAACAAGTTCCTTTGGAAGAGAAGGGGACTATGACTCCCTAAACCTTCTGCAATGGTCTTCTTTTTGAGTAACTGTTCTGGATTATCATTTGCTATTGCAGGTTCCTGGTCTGGGTGGGATTGAGTATAAGCTCTTTTAGGAACCATATTTTTTAATTTTTATATATTTTTACTTCTATGAATCTGAAATTACTATGTACAAGCATTTAACAACCTCTGAACATTATTTCTTTCTCAGATTTATAATTTGTTCAGAAACAAAGTTTTCTTCTGGGCAAAAGGAAACCGTGGGGTTGAATGTTTGTTCAGTTTCCCCAGTACGGTCGCCACTATGTTAACACTCTGTAAATTCCCATAGGTTGTCAGAGTAGAAGAAATTTACAAGAGGTAACTTTATCCAACCACTTTGAAACTGGAATCTAGCCCTACCAGCTTCAAAGAGGGATCTCTTTGTATGATTTAGCTATGTTTTAACTTTGAGATATTAGGCTATTTAAACAAAATAAGATTGAATGGTTTGTTATTGTTTTTGTTAAGTTGGATCAAAATGGTTTTACGCCTCCATTGGGCTATGGGGTCTGTATTATAAAGATAGAGGTCTAAACAGAAATTAAAATATTCTTTTCACAGGGAAAGATATTGCATTCATTGGATTCTTTAGTAGTAAAGTGATGAATAGCAGAAAAAATGTGAATATCAATTAAAGTAAAGAAGCATTTAAGAATTTCTCCACTGTAATATCAGAAAGATAAACATTAAGATATTTCGAAGTCGGAAATAGGGTATACAAAGATAAATCCTGCAACATGTGCTACTTTTAAAAGATTAGATTATAAGACAATATGACAACTGAGGGAGAAAAACATTTAACATAGAAAAGAAAACATCACCAATGAATAACACGCAAGAATCCTGTGAAACGTCCCTTTGTATTACTGGAAGATCTCTTGATAAAAATTACAGCCTTTCTGGCTTACAGGGCATCCAAAATCAACCCTCGATACTTCAAAGTTTGAAGTATTTATAATCAAAAAATTACATATGATCTCGTCATTAAATATCAGGACGTGGCAAATTCTAAATTTAGCTAACTAACTCAACAAGATACAAAAATTTAGGAACTGTTTGATGACGTGTTGAAATCTTCATGCTAATTTATGGGGTAAATGGTTGGTGAGTCCTCTGCATAACCTTGTGTGATTGGATAGATGACTAGGCTTGGACACCACATCTCCTACTCGATCAGATTGCATAGCTCTTCCCATTGAAGGTGACTGGGAATGATGACTTTGATTAGTCTTTGGTATACTTCATTCATCTCTATATACTTGGCAAAATTTGGCTTGACGATGAACATGTACCGGATCTCGTGTTGTATTCTGATGTATGACTATAAAGCCTCTAAGAATGCCTTGCCTATGATACTGCCCTGTATTCCTGATAATTTCAAACTATCTTTAGCCACGGTGACTAGTTTATTTTTATAATCAGAAAGTGTCATTAACTTGACATTTATGAACCTTAAGCCAGGGAGGCCTTTCTTCTGCAGAGATTCAATTTTGCTGAAAAATATTTTCACTCCTATGTCCATAGTCTGGACCTTTTTCCTCCAGTTGTAGCATCATTCCTCTTTTGGTAAGGACCCTCTTAACCTCGAGGATGGTTTATGTCCTATATTCAATTTTCAAATCCTCTAACTCTTCTCTGGTTTTTGAATTCAGGAATTTCATGATCTAAGTGGCTTCTATGGGCATCTCTCCCAGTTCTCCTCTTATTTTCTCAATAGCCTTCTGGATTCTTTGCACTAGTTATTTTTTATCAAACATGATTTGTACCATAGGCTATATTTCATTTACGAACTTGGTGATATCCATCCAGATACTTTCCTTGACCTCAACAAGTGTTTTACCTGCCACTGTTTACTTTTGAGGCTACTGCAATTCCTGTTTGAGCTTGTCTGATGTTTGTTTCTCCTTGGACTAGATGGTTTGGTAAGAAGAGTTGAGTTCCTGAAGGTTCTCAACATCATTTTTAAGTTTTCTAATCTCTGTCTCTTGCAAATCAATCTCTTCCAGGGATTTTGCCAGTTCTACTGTCTTCTCCAGATCTATCAGTGGAGTTGCTAAGGGAATTTCTGTTGTAGATGTTGTGCTTAGTACTGTGAGTGGAACTGCGCTCAATGGAATGACTTCCATAGGCTTTGATTGTTCCTTTTCTTTCACTAGCCTTTCCAATTCTGCTTCCATTTCTTTCAACTGTGCATTCTGCTCCATGATCAACTTGATCATCTCATCCTTTTCCCCTTCTGTCTCAGCTATCTCCTTTGTCTGTGCATCTTCCATTGGTGGCAATTTCAACTATTTCCTTAGAGATTCTATATCAACATTTTTCTTTTTAAGAATCTCTTCGACTGCTTTCACATTCGAGGGGTCATACCCGATCTTGAGGACCAATTCTTCCAATGTCTTAATTCTATTATCCTTTGCAAAGGATGATATCTTTTCTAATTTCAGCTGTGTCTTGACATTGCTTAGAGATACCTGTAATTTAGTGGTCATAGTAGAAGCATTTTTCAACATGGAGAAAACCATTTCCCCTGTTGATCAGCAAGATCCATTTGATCAGCAAGATGCACATCCCTAGTATGAAACTCGAATGTTGCCCTTTTGTAATTATTGATTGCTTTCGGGTCTAGCACCTGTGCTTGCAAAAACGCCATGTGCATTCTACCCTTCTCTGTATCGAATGCTGAAAATAGTTTGTGTTATGTTGTTGATGTTGTTTCGAAAACTGAGCATAAGTATTGCTAGTCAACATCTAATTTTTCTTTTTGATCAGGTCATACTTCTCAAAAACACTCAACTTTGGTCCTACTTTACTCGGCTGGTCGACTAGTGGAGTATTTGTGGGATTCTTAGGAAAACTTGTAGACATGATCTGCTTGCTTCTTGAGCTAAGAAGTGACCGATCATCTTTCATAGTTGGAGTGGATTGGATTTCCTTTTCACCAGCCATGTCAGGTGTATGACTAGTTTTTGGCCTTTTGGTGTGTAATTGGAAATCTTCAGCCGAGACTTCGGTGGCGGAAGGTGAAGTATCCTTCCTGGGTCTTTTCTCCTGGGAACCTGTGGTGTAGTAGTCTGTGAGATGATGACCGAAGGGTCCTGCTGTTCTATCTCAACTAGAGTGTTCAACTCCCATTCTGTTTCATTCATGAACTTTTCTATCTTAGGCTTGGGTGTATGAACATATAGAACATTTTTATTTTTAACTCTCATTATTGTGCCTCGTTCATCACCTTAGTGAGAAAAACAGAGGTGCTTACAAGCTTAGTTGGGTTTGCTAAGCAGGACAAATGTAAGGAAAAGGGTTAGAGAAAGAAATATAAAAGAACAACTAAGAAATAATCTAAGAAATAACATAACAACTAAACTAATGAGAATAGGGATATAAGAACAAAAGAAACAATAAGACTCATGTCACCAATGATAAGGTTGATATCAGTGAAAGAAAAAACCAAGAAGGAAGAGGAATATGAGTCCCTTCTTCCTCCAAGGGAGGGCTCTTGGACCCCCAAAAATAATCTCCTCTTACAACTTTGAATGAAAATGGTGAAAGAATTCTTTGCTAATCCACTCAAGGGGTGAGATGGATTTCCCAATGTAATGGTGCTAGTATACTCTTGATGAGAATAGAGGATTCCTCAAGAGAATAGTAGCAGCATAAATTTGCTATTGAATTCATTAAAAAATGAAGTGCACCCATGGACTTTTTATAGCACCTCTTTGAGGTATTGTGCAACCAGCTTGTAGTGTGGAAAGAGGCTAATTAGAGAATTTTTAGGTCTTTGACCAGCCACCCAGTCATATCTAGTCCATATTTGAGTGTCAAATCAACTTGGAAGATGAACCAGAAGTGTGGGATGAAAACCACTCTCATAAATGCATCGTTCTCAGATGTGTGCAACTTTTAGCAACCACAGTCATGCATCAGGTGCATGTGCGCTTTTCCTGCATTTTTGTTTTGCACATGTATTTGCGTGCCCTATGTAGTCATAGTTCACTTTAATTTTGTCACTGGTTGTATAGTTTTTGACCATTTGGAAATTCTTTTGTGGTAATTTTGGTCCATGGGTGACCTCATAACTGTTTGGCGATGTTGAATTCTTGTAGCCATTTGCGAATGAAATTTCAATGATAACAGATGCCCCCTGATGGATGAGGTTAGGAGCATAGGTATAGCCAAAATCCATCAATGTTTCTTCTACTGAGAGTGCCATTGTAAGAAAGAGCGATAGTGGGATTTTCAAGAGTTACCCACTGGAGGGAGAAGGGAATCTGTAGAACTCAACCTTTCATAAGGTGTGTAAAAATAAAATATGTACAAACGAGGTGAGCATACCCCATGCTCATGTCATGTAACTCAAAAAGGAATGGTTTGTTGATGTAGACAACTGTAGCACCCTCGGGGGCGTTCGTGATAAATGAAGAAGACAATTCTGTGGAGGAACATACTCTAAATAGTATGCAGTGACATATGTAAGAAATAGCATGGATTCTATAGGCCTTGATATCCCAGCCAAGTTCAGAGGTCTTCGGTAAATATAAGAAATAACTCCAATAGTTGCAAAGTAAGACCCACCATAACATGAGAAAGTGTTGAAGTCAAATGTTACGGGGGTCAATGACAACAGGGATCAATTGTGGTTCTCCTTATGCCATCTGAGACCTCCCATTGGAAAGGTAATGAGAGTCAAGATACTGTCACCCTTCTGGAAACTATGTTGATGTCGACAAAAAAGGGGGACGCGACGTCGAGAAGCAAAGAGCTTCGTGAAATCTACTAGGTGAGGTTAGGAACTGAGGAGGTACATTGACAAAATCAAGATGTATGGAGACTCAAGACTACCCTAATAAAGATGTATGGAGACTCAATACTGGCCCAACCCCTTGGTTGCAAGTATGTGTGAGGTATAAGTGGCCATAATCATTCAACTAGGTCGAGTGTCAGGGGGACAACAAGACAAGGGATAAGTTGTGCCAAAGGTGGGACAAAGTGAACAAACTCAGAGGGCAGAGGTAAGTGACCTGTGGGATACTCAGAGTATATGGATGATGTCAATAGGGGTAGATGATGAGGAGTGCCCCAACCAAGGGTGACATGGTTTGCATTGGCCAAAAAAGGAAAGAAGGTCACCAAAGGGGATGACAAAAAGACATGTAAATGCTGGAAACAAAGGCTTTTTACAATGTACCAAATAAATAAAGAATAATTTGGGAAGAGTGTACAAATACAAAAACGGGTGCCCCAATGTAATATGGTTGGGCCGGTTAGGGCACAATTTTCTTTGAAAACTGGTGGAGGGTGGGGGTCCCATGGGTGGGTCTCTGTATGAGGTAGGTGAAATGAAGGGAAATTTACATAGGGGAAAGTTGATTGTGGATGAAATGGAGGGTTTATGATACTGTGGAGCTGCAGTCAAGATAGAACTTGGAAGAGGTAATTTGGGAGTCCAGTGGGAAAGCTAGCAAAATGAGAAGAAGGATTATGTGGCTGATTCGCGACATGATGCAAGACTATCGGGACTACCATTCCTAAAGGGTTGAAAAAACAACATGAGTGTCAAAGTGCAAAAGGGTGATGTTAAGAACCAAACATTAATATAGCATAGAAAAACCTTAGAAAAAGTACTCAACGCCTTGAAAAAGAGATAATTTCAGATAATAAGCCTCTTCGAGGGGGCAACCTCCTTTTA
>JZKD02S1720909.1:1826513-1858826 GCA_000966675.3 Picea glauca
GGGGTTGAGATTTTGGGTAGAAGGTTAAAGGTTAAATCTGAAGGGTCATGATCTGCATATAGGCTTAGAACCCTAGCTTATTAGTCCGTAGGGTAAAATACCCAACAACAACGAGTGTAAAACTTATCTTTTTAATATTTTTTATGGTCAATATGGCTGACCTAGGACTGTTTTATGTGGTTGTAGGCGATCATTTGGCACGATGCCAGTTGGTTGGCGAGAGTGGGATTGGTCCCAGCTAAGGGATGTCGTGGCTATTGAGAAACCTAGGGTTCGTGCCACTTTGGAAGCTTATGGGTTGCTAAAGTTCTTTGAGTGCCCATTGATATAGGTGCAAGAGCATCTCCTGCAGTTTCTTATCTGGATGTGGAGTCCGGACCGGCATTGATTTATGGTGTGGGGAGAGTAGATCGCCTTCACTGCAGTGGAGTACATATACTTTTTGATTGGGCTCCTTTTTTGGTGAACGCCTCTACCGACAGAGCCGATGTTACTTGTGGACATGTCATTAGCAACATTGGGCTCGACATACTGCTCGAGGGAGAACTACAAGTCGGGCTCCATCGTGAGCATCAGGGCGATGGATGCTCTAGCACATCGTTGTGTAGAAATGATGATTGTGAGGGTGTATGGGTCCCTCATGACTCAGTGGATCAGTGGCAGAAATCTAAGTGTTATGGGGAGGGCACTGGCAAGGGAGCACTTTTCCTGGGGGTTGACACTGCATGCTAGGATGGTGGGGTAGTTGGACAGATGTCGGTCTACCGACACTGGGGACGTTGCCTTTCGGTCTATCTTGGTGGCCTAGTTTTTGGAGAGGGTGACTATGTTGTGCCCTAGGACTTTATTGGGCACTCTTGGTGCACGAGAGCCACAATTGAGGTGGTGGTCGATGATATTGGTTCACCATGGTGGTGGCGAGGGTGGCCATTTTTTCACGGCTGAGGCTGAACAGGTGTGGTGACAGATGCCACAGGTTATACTGCAGTAACCTTACACTGGTTTTGACTTCCAGGGTGATCTGAACATGGTGTTACCTCCAGGGGAGGTGTTTGATCACCAAGGTATGTTTATGAGTTTGATATATTGATTTTTTGAGATAGCATGACATATGTATTTTGTATAGATGTTGATACTATCATTTGGTTGTTTGTATCTGCAGATGTGGGACCTCATGGGCGTGAGGTTGAGCTACTGAGAGCGTCGTCTCACTAGGAGTCGGGGAGACCGCCATAAGGAGGGCCGCGGGCAAGAGAGAGACGTCGGCATGAGGACGTCGAGGCGAGATCAAATGATGATGAGAAAGTAGCAAGGAGACGCATTTTTGATGACCCAGGTGCCGGGCCATCGCATGCTCCTCTGGTGAATGCCAGAGTAGATTTTGAGGATATTCACTGTCTCCTGGAGGTAGTGCTACAGAGTGTGCATGAGGTCATGTGGTCACGCATCCAAGATGAGGGCATCCTGGAGTAGTGTGTGGGAGTTCTGCAGACGTGGTGGGTTGTGGTGCGGCGAGCAGCAGTAGCAGGTGCTGCTATGACCGGACGTTTACCTCTCGGTCTGGAAGGACTAGTAGTGGGTGGGGGACCACCACCTGAGCGAGGGGTAGGAGGTGGTGCTCTAGAGGCACCTTGAGTGTCACTCTATGTATTTTTTTATTTTGTATACAGGCTGGTGAGCCCATTTTGGTGTAGTGACACCAGTTTTGTACCAAGGTGCTTCACTGGCCTGCGGATTGTTTGTATATGTGTACATAAACATTTTGATGGAACTGTGGACCAATTTTTATATATATATGAGTATACGTTTTGGGGTCTATGTGATGTTTACATGTTTTTTTTAATGTCTTGATGATGTCTAATCTACATATGTTGTGACAAGTTTTTGATAGTTTTATGTATGTGTAGAGGTATCTTGATGTGATATATGCCAATCTAACACAATGTTAGCTAAGTTATCTGTAATTTGATTTAATTGTCTTGGAATATGTGTAAATGTGATGAAATCAAAATGTCGAGATAAAAGTCTAACTTGCAGGTATTTGCGAAAGAGGCAAGGATCGTGGACGCGGTACACATTGTTGAGCTGGAAGACGACTAGTTGAGAGTCAAGAAATACGTTAAGGTGACGAATACGATGATGCTGGGCATCGACGAGGAGGCCAATGAAGACAGTGTATTCGACTTGGTTGTTGGTTCCTAAACCCAAACATATGCTTCTAGAGTGGGGCATTTCATGTGAGGGGGTATAGAGGGCCCAAGCTACCAAAGTGAGATTTTGTGTCCAACGCCTAGCGCCATCGGCGTAATCGATGTGGTAGGCTAGTGGAGGAGGCCTCTGTCAATAGCACAAATGATATTTTAGACATGAGGGATGGAAAAAAGATTAAAAACACTATAAAATAAATAACATAAAGTAGAATGACTATGCTTAGGCGTAAAATTTCTTTAAGTATAACCCGTTGACGGGTTCTTTGAGAGAAAGGCCTTCGGGAGAGGCCAGGATGTATGTGCCTTTGGTGAGGCAATGTTGGATGATGTAGGGGCCATGCCATAGTGACTTGAATTTTCTATAACCAAAGGTATCGTGAGTGATATCGTAAGCAAGGATGAGGTCACCTTCATGAAATGAGTGAAGGTTGACATGGCGATCAAAGGTGGCCTTTGACCATTTTTTGGCTGCCTCATTGTTTTGTAATGAAGATAGACGATCTTCATTCAAGGAATCTAAGTTTAAAAAGCGCTGCTCCATTGGAGTAGTGTCGAGTAATAGCTCAATTGCGGTGCGTAAGGTGGGAATTTTGCACTTGATGGGAAGAGTGGCCTCAACCCCATGGACTATATGAAATGGTGTGAAACTAGTGGTTGTTTTCATGACCATTCGGTAAGCCCATAGCATGGAAAATAACATATGATGCCAACTGGTCTTATGTTTATTAACCATGCGCTACAACATGGTATTGAGGACCTTGTTAACTGCTTCAACCTGTCCATTAGACTGAGGGTAATATGGGGAGGAAAACTCGTGGGAGAATCGTAACTGAGATGAGAGTTCGATGAAAATCTCATTCTCGAAGTGTTTCCTGTGATCGAAAACTAGTTGGAGTGGTACTCCAAAGTGGGATATGACGTGATTAAAGAAAAAACATGCTACAGTATCAACGGTGTTGTTGAAGGTCGGAATAGCTTTAGCCCATTTTGTGAAGTGATCAATTGCGACAACAATGTATTTGTGTCCATTGCTAGATGGGGGATTACAAGTCATGAAGTCGATACCCCATTTACAGAAGGGGCCAACAATAATGGCTGGGTGAAGAAGAGCTAGTGGTGCTCATGCTTTGTTGGCATAAAGCTAACATTTCTCGCATCGCTTCATGGCATGGATGCAATCGTGAAACAATGTATACCAAAAATAACCTGCGCAGATGATTTTCTGAGTGGTGGACATTCCCGAAAGATGGCCCCCACATGCGCTGCTATGGCAATCATTCAAGACTCTATCCGCTTCATCAATAGTCAAGCATCGATGAAGTATGGTGTCGACCCCTCACCGGTATAAGATATCTTGGATGAGGAGATAGCGGGGGGCATGGTGGTGAATACAATGATGATCATCTCGTGAGAGGTGGTTACCGAATCTTTTGGTTCGGAAGTAGATGAGGAGGTCTTCATACCAAGCATCATCTGAAGTGATGTGGAAGAGATGTTCATCAGGGAAGTTGGTATTGATGGGGGTACTGGTAGTATCAGAGGGAAATGTCGTGACAAGTTCGGCAAGGATGAGGGATTTCCTGCTCGTGGGTGTTGAAAATTCAAGATCGTACTCCTGAAGGATAACGATCCATCAGGCAAATTTGCCATTAATTTGCCGACTACTGAGCAAGTATTGCATAGGGTTGGAATCTGCTATGACCTTAGTCATGCAAAGTAGAATGTAATGATGCAATTTCTGGACTGCAAGGACGACTGCAAGGGCTAGTTTCTCTTCATGTTTATACTTCAAGGGTGGCCCTGAGAGTTTTTTACTAACATAGTAAATGACATGCTCACGATCGTCATCACTGATTTGAATGAGAAATCCTACTACTGAGACAGTTGATGCTGATATGTAGAGGATATAGTCACGATTGTAGTCGGGTGCACTAATTAAAGGGGCATTGGAGAGCACCATTTTAAGATCGTCAAATGTTTGGGCATGTTCATTCTAGTGAAATGGGAGGTCGTGGAATAGAAAGCGAAGGAAACTGTGTGCTCGAGTGGCATAGTCTGGGAAAAAACGCCGTAGAAAATTATCTTTTCCTTATAGGCTCTGGAGTTGACGTAAATTCTGGCGAGGTGGAATTTCTGTGATGGATTGGACTTTGAGGGGGTCTATGGTAATACTTCTTTGGGAAATGATGAATCTAACGAGGCACCCTGTAGTGACACAAAACACACACTTAAGGGGGTTCAAGAGGATGTTGTACTGACAACACCAATGAAAGATGATTCGTAAAACATCAATATGTTGGGTGCATTTCTTGGATTGAGTTGTGAGGTCATCCAAGTATGCAAGGATGATATGATCCAAATCATGAAAAATGTATGTCACAGCCCGTTGGAAATTTGTGGCAGCATTCTTTAAGCCAAAAGGCTTGACACGATATGCAAAAATACCCCAAGGGGTAGTGAATGTGGTTTTGTATTGATCGACTGGGTGGATTTGGATTTGATTATAACCAGAGAAACCATACATGAAGGATAGAGCCTTGTGGCATATGCAGTCGTCGATAATTTGATCGATCAAAGGCGTTGGGAAGTTGTCTTTGGGACATGCGTGATTGAGATCATGAAAGTTCATGTAGATGTGGATAGTGCCCTATGTTTTGTTAATAGGTATAGGGTTGGAAACCCATGATGTATAGGCAATGGGGTAGATGAACCCAACCATGCATAATTTGTCAATATTGGCTTTGATGGCCACTACTTTGGATGGGTGTAGAGGTCAATTTTTTTGACGAACTGGGATAATGTCATGCTAGGTGTCGATGCGATGTTCGATGATAGAGGGATCAAGGCCAGGCATTTCTATGTATGACCAGGAAAAAATATCTCGATATTCTTGGAAGAGGGCTTTATAGGCAGCGATTTCTTGAGGAGTGCAAGTGGCGCCAATGGTGATTTCCTCAATGACTCTAGTTTTGATGGAAATATCAATTTTGATGGTCTGGGAAATGTTGGCCATGTTTCCTTCTTCAAAAGCATCAGGGGCCAGGATGGGGTTGTTGAACCAGTCGATATCCCCTAATGGGATAAAATCCCTATTTTAGACTATGTATATGGGGTGTTGGTTAGGAGGAAGGAAGGCTTTGTGGTGTAGCGCATCCTAGGGGTAGTCGAGAGTGGTTAGTTCCTCGAGTATGTCCTCGTCACAGTGAAATTGGTGGGAATACAAGGGGTCTAATAGAGAGATATCGGTGACTATCACCATGTGGTTGTCCCCTGGTGATGAAGAAGTAGGGGGAACGGTGCAATGAGATTGCATTGGTTTGCTTGACATAAACCAAATATCGAAGTATTAAGGAGTACCAGTGGTAGTTGGATGTGATATTTTCGTAGGGAAATGAATGGGAGAATTGGGGGGATTTGGGGGTGAATCCTTGGATAAGTCATCTAATAACCATGGAGGCATTGGGAGTGCCTCGGGTTTGGGAGAAATGATATGAAGAATATCTAGTGATGAGGTAAGGTCAACCATTGATTCTATAGGGGGCATAGGGGTTTGAATTAGGGTCAACTGGCATTGCTTGTATTCAATGATCATAGGACATTGGTATGTAAAATGATCTAGGGATTCACATAGAGAGCAAGGGCATCTCATATGTTCATTGACTGAAGTTGTGACATAATGGATGTAAGTGATTTTTGGGAGGGATGATGTAGTTGGGTTGGGTTCATTTTGGAAGCTTTGGCACACTGTGGCTAATGTCCACTGGAAGCGTGGTAGTGCTGGGAAATGGTGTGTATAATGACCATATTTTGAACATATAACGCAAGCAAATTTAGTTCACATCCCTTTGCTACTTGAGTGAGGGGTGGTAGCAACAGTACTTGCTACAATGGTGAGCATTGAGGGTGTTGGATTGAGTGGAATCAGGTTTTGTAACTCGGGTAGAGATGGGCAGTTGCTGGTTTGGTGTCCATATTTCTCACATAGCACGCAAGGAGGTTGTACATGTGGGGGAAGTGGAGTTTCAGGCTCCTTCTTCTTTTGCCTGCCCCTAGCTGTGGTAGGGAGGTTAGTGAGTGGGGGTGTAGAGGGTATGGTGGGAGTGAGTATGTGAATTTTCATTGGAATTCCTTCCATTTGGGGAGAGAGGGATGGTTGAGGGACCATCTCTAGTGGATGTCAGTGCCAAACTAGAATTGCCAACACCATATTAGGGAGGGTAAGTGTTGTGGCTACTTGAAAAGCTTGTACACTGGGTGGAGGGTAGAAGAAGGGAATCTGAGTGATGGCTTGGGGAACTGTCTCCCAAACTGTGATATGGCCTTGGGGAGAGGTGAAATTGTGGATTGGTGGAGTCGATGAGTTCGTAGGAGGCTTGTGAGGAGGGAGCTCTACGACTAGTGGGACGTCAGATATGATAGAAGCCTCTCTAGGAGTAAGGGTATCCTCTATATTAGTTTCGTTGGATGACACGATGCATACTTGATTGGAAGGATAAAGGAGCGGTGGTGCACCATGGTAAGTTCCTAACAATGATGGGTCTTTGAAAATTCTGGGACCCATTTTGATGAGTGGGTATGCGTCCTGACTCATATGGATGAGAGGGAGAATGTTATCGATGTTGGTAGAAGGGTTAGGATTGTAATGTGAGACTTGGTCAATGGTAATGATCTTTCCATTATGGGGGAATGTCATCATTCAAAATATGGAAGAGGCAACTTCCTTCATAGCGTACATGTAGCTACGGTCGAACATGATATTATAATTGAGTGGGGCATTGATAACTTCAATGTCGATGAGAATGGTTTTTCCCCTGAGTTCTACGGGGACATTTTGGAAGAGCCCTTTAGGAGATGGTGGTCATCCATCATAAACTCTTAAGGTAATGGTAGATGGTATGAGTTCAGGGGAACCAAGTTTTTTCCATACAGATTTGGACATAATGCATGTGGATGCACCTTCATCGATGATGGACTAATGAACTGTTATGTTACAAATTTTCACTGGGATTTGAAAAGTGATTAGAGCAGGGAGGTGAGGTTCTCCACTGTTGAGATCAAATGTGATGAGTCGAGTATCCGTGGGGTCAACTTCCCCTAAGGAGGAAAGTAATGACTTCCACTAAGTGGGACAAGTTTGAAGGACTTCTAAGACTAACATGGCAGTCGGGTATTGTGCTAAGTGATCAACCAAATTGTAATTATGAGCTGCCCTAGCCTATGGTTTGTGGACATTCCTGCGCAATGGGAAGCAAGGGATGCGAAGAGGTGGTTCTGTGTTAGAGCAAGGGATCACCAAAAGGGGTCCCGTTGGTGTGGGGATTGTTTCTATGGGAATGGGAGGAGACTCAACGGGTTCACAGTATTGACGACTACATGTTTGCAAAAGGATTTATTCCTCACTAGTGAGGAGGATCGTACAATCTGCTAGATTGTTTGGATTGTGGTATTGTCCCAACTGTGGTGGGGTAGGCTGTATCTATTGTTGAGTGTTCATCATACCTTGGTGTGGAATGGGGTTCTAGAGCATGTCTGGGGGGGTTGTTGCATGTATTATTGTGGGGCATGTTGAGGGGCAGGCAGTGCTAGAGGATGTGGTAGACTGCCTGAGTCCTTTAGCAGTTTAAAATCAGTGATTTGGGGGCAATGATGAGTATAATGACCAAATTCACCGCAAAGGGAACAAGGGAAGGTGGTTTTAATAGTATTGTTATCTCTCCCTTGACACCTATTGTTATTTCCCCCATGGGGGTTCTGATTTCCTTGGTTTTGGTTGCCATCGGTAGGTTGGTTTCATTGGGGTTGATTCCTACCTTGACTTGGGTTGTTGTTGTTCCTATTTCTTCCTTTATTTTTGGCATTATTCAATGGGTGGGTCGAATTTTCCGTATTCAGCTGTTCAAAATTTTGATATTGATGAACATGAGAGGGTTGAACAAAATTCACCCCGATGTGAGGATGTGGAGGAGCCATGGGTTATGGAGGACCAGGAAATGGAAAGTACAGATTCTGTGAGGGTAATGATCCGTAAGGTACATAGGAAGGGGTGGTGCTTTCGCTAGTAATTAGAGTATAAGCTGAGGTAGAGGGGGTACCAAAACTTGTTTGGATAGGTGGGTGTATTGGGGGTGCCAGTTGTGGCCCACTCATGGGTGGAGGCATAGCAACAGGGTATGGTTGTTGATAAGGGGGTGGGGGGTAATAAGAGGTGCCCCCATATGCCAGTGGATATTGAGGTGTGCCATACATTGGTGGTTGTTGGGGTTGTGGACCGTGGTGCGTGGTATTACCAATCAGTCTGTCTACTGAGTGAGACATCTTGGGTTTGTCTTGGCCTAATGGCATGGATTTTGGGAGATTAGGAAGTACAATGTACAAGTAACCTAACTGTGAATAGATGTTGTCATATTATTGAGCTTTACTGATGGATTATTCTTCTGATTGAGGGAAGGTGGAAGCTACATCCTTACTGAGTAGAGAGACAAGTGATCTGAGAAACCAGTCAAGACACTATTGTTTGGTGGTTTCTGCTTTGTACAAACTATGTTTTCTACGCCACTCGTGAATGTGATCAGCGATATGTGTGGCTGAGGTTTGTTTGAAATTAGAGAGTAGTTCAAGACCATTGTCGTGGTGAATTGGTAATTGGAAGAAGGTAAAAAATGCTTTGTCCAAGGACTCGAAAGTCGCACGGGACCCCGATTTTTCATCTACATACCATTTGGCTGATGGGCCAGTGAGTGTGAGTTGAAATAATTGTAGTATGATGGAATCATCCATAATGCTATTGGAAGAGCACCATAAGTGGAAAGTCATGACATGGTTGGCAGGGTCATCCCTTGCCTTTCCTTCAAACTTGGGGATGTATGAAGGTAGTTTGGTGGGCATTGTAGGCCATGTGGGGTCATGCAATATAGGATCATTGGTGAGTTTTCTTAGATTGGGTATGTTAAGAGAGGCCAAATATGGCATTAGGAGTGTTGGTGGAGGATTTGTTCCAACCATGGTGTGAGTGTTTTTTTAACCTAACCCTTGAGGGGGGCTAGGTGGGTTGGTACTTCCCCCTTGAGAGGAAGTTGTCCCCCCATTTCTATGTAAAGGAGAGCGAGTGGATAGAGGACCTTGGGAACTGAACCCAAGTAATGTGGAACCAAGAAAAGCTAATCCTAATATAGTGGCACTCACTAGAGTGTGAGAAGGTGGTGCTGATGATTTGGAAAGACCAGGCACTCCCCCTAAGATAGGAGGAAGATTTAGCAAGTGTCTGGAAAGACAGGGATTTTGTGGGTCCCCTATGATGTCCGACTAGCTAAGTGAATGTGTGCGAATGGTGGTGAGAGTAATAAATAAGCAAGAGCCTTTGTTGTAATTTTTTGAACTTTACACAATATATATCTAAATCAAAATGTAATCAGAAGTGCATCATACATAAAGTATTGTGAAAAAGAAGCATATATGTGGATAAGGGGGTTGTGTCTGCATAGGGAATCAAAGAAAATAAATGCTCGTGTCCTAAAATATGTAAGGTCCTTCCTCTCAAATAGCACTGGACCTTCCAATAGTACTCAACAGTGGGGTCTGAAGTCACCAGAAGAGAAACTAGTGAAGGATGAAATAATTAGTTATAATGAGGGGTAAAGGGGGCATATCCCAAAAGAGCTGGCAATATTTCCCAATAGCCACACAAAATCTGATGAAGGTGCAATTGTAGCCCACAATTGTCACCTGGGTAGATGTCCTAAAATTTGGTCACTAGGTAGCTTGGTCAAAGTGCGACATTTATATTTTTGGCCTAAGAAATGGGTCACGGGCTAGATCCCGTCCAAGAGGTGGGTGCCTCAAGGGGGGATGCATAGAACAACTAGACCTTGGCCTTCAACCCTTCACAGGTATCTTCCTGCCTTATGGTGTTAGGAACACTTGACTTGGAGGATTTCCAGTTCCCTATTTAACAACTTCTATTGTTTTGACAATGAGAGAACCAGATAACGGGGATTTATTTGGATGCCTATCCCCAAAATCCTACCTAGATGAAAAAATTTATTTTGGCACCTCCTGTGGAGGAAAACTTAGTGAGTTTTTTATAAATTTTTTGGATGTGGTTGTTTGAGAGATTGGGGGTGTGAACCAACCTTGTTGAAATTAAATGGGAGTGGATAGTTTTGTCAAGAAAAGGGTGGGGTGTTTCAGAATCCCTTTGGAGGAAACTTACTTTGACCTCCACATTTCGAGAAGAAAACTATGTGAGTGATAAGTGACTTTTGTGTGTGAATGAGTGAAAGTGTGTCATTTTTTTAATGAATTAGGTGTCACCTTGCTGCATGTGGACTTTGCTTGGTCCTTACAAGTGTTGATTACCTAATTAAGTAAATTCCTTTGGTACAACCTTACGTAATTCAAAAGTCCCTAGGAAACTAGCATGTGGACATGTGGGTCCTTTACTATTCCTTTAACTTCCTATTGTGATTTAATCTAAGAAAAACTTTGAAACTATCCTAGATTGTGATCATGTGGGCATGTATGGGCCTGTTACAAAACCTTTAAAATTCCCTAGTGATTTAATATAAGGAAGTAAACTTCAACACTATCCTATCTTTGTAGCATGTGGGCATGTATGGACCCGTTACAATCTTAATATGTGTTTGAAAAATAAACTAAGAGGAGTCCCAAGAGGGGTTGTTTTCCTCTCCTAAAGGTTTTAATACTTTTAAGGGAGATGAAATTGTCCTACAATCTTTTTCTGATTCTCAAGGTCGCTTGGAAGTGTGAGAGAAGAGCATACTAAGCGATTGTTATCCATCTTCTAGTCCCAATGCAAGTTAGATGTGTTTGCAAATGATTTCAACTTATACTTTCAGTCAAATAAATCCATCCATGTGGAAAAATGAAAGCAAAAAGAGGAAAAAATGATTTTAAACCCCCTAAGTGCTTATGTGTTTTGACTAATCCCTTTATATGAAGACGAAACTAAGTGTGGTGCAGCTTAAAACATGCATGAAATCACTTTTAAGAAGGCTAGTAGCCTTCCCCAAATCAGAAAAAACCTTATAATGTGTAGTTTTATGCATAGGTGCATGGGTCTCAGTGTAGACAGAGGTGCACTGAGCACCTGTGCGCAGACTGAAATAAACTTTTGGGTGCAAGTGCGCAGAACAATATTGTGACTTAGGCACACATGCGCACGATGCACGTCTGTGGGCCAAAAAACCCATGCACAACAGACACACAGCCATGAAGAAAATTCTAGATGGAATTTTCTCAATTCAACTTGGAATTGGATGTTTTGCAGGTCAGCTTGGGCATGTTAATATGCCTGCAAGTTAAATAAACCAAAAGAAGATCTAGAAAAACCCAAATAGGGTAGGAAATTGATACCTTTCCCTAGTGGAGTCGCCAATCTGTTGTGCCTCTTTCATCACCATAGTGAGCAAAACAGAGGTTCTTACAAGCTTAGTTGGGTTTTCTAAGCAGGACAACTATAAGGAAAAGGGTTAGAGAAAGAAATATAAAAGAACAACTAAGAATTAATCTATGAAATAAAATAACAACTAAACTAATAAGCATAGGGACATAAGAACAAAAGAAACAATAAAACTCATGTCACCAATGGTAAGGTTGATATTAGTGAAAGAAAACACCAAGAAGGAAGAGGACTATGAGTCCCTTATTCCTACAAGGGAAGGCTCTTGGACCCCCACAAATAATCTCTTCTTACAACTCTGAATGAAAATGGTGAAAAAATTCTTTGCTAATCCACTCAAGGGGTGAGATGGATTTCCCAATGTAATGGTGCTAGTATACTCTTGATGAGAATAAAGGATTCCTGAAGAGAATAGTAGCATCATAACTTTGTTATTGAATTTCTTAAAAAATGAAGTGCACCCATGGCCTTTTTATAGCACCTCTTTGAGGTATTGTGAGACCAAATTGTAGTGTGGAAAGAGGCTAATTAGGGCATTTTTCGGTCTTTGACCAGCCACCTAGTCGGATCCATTCCAGATTTGAGTGGCAAATCAACTTGGAAGATGAACCAGAAGTGGGTGGGAGGTTGACCACTCTCATAAATGTGTCGTTCTCAGATGTGTGCGGCTTTTAACGACCACAGTCGCGCATCAGGTGCATGTGCACTTTTCCTACATTTTTGTTTTGCGCATGTGCGCGTACGCCTTCTGTAGTCATAGCACACTTTAATTTTGTCACTGGTTGTATTGTTTTTGACCATTTGGAAATTCTTTTGTGCTAATTTTGGTCCATGGGTGACCTCATAACTGTTTGGCGATGTTGAATTCTTGTAACCATTTGTGGACGAAATTTTCGTCATAACACTCATCTCAGAAATTATCCTACATGGATCATAGTGCCATATGAAACTAACCTGAAACTTCATTTCTTTCAAAAATCTGTCTTCTTCCTCCCCAACACCTCAGCTATTATAGATGAAAGACCCTATTTTCCCTTTAATTCTAAGTTGTTTCTTTTTCAGAGACACAAAATGTATGTGATATGAGTTAATCATTTTCCTTATGTACTCCAGGGAAAATATCTTCATGGGTAGATACTTCGGCAATTTGTATGGAGCCAACTCACATCCATATACTCTGATCTCGGTGTGGTTTTGGTAAAGATACCAGTATCCAGTTTTTGCAAGGTCTGAGAGGTGTAAAATCCTCTAAATCTCCTCATTTATTCTTGGTTCAGGTCTACCATTGAGCATGCTCACCACTGTATGGTAGAACTTCTCGATAAATTGTTTGAAACTGAACTCTGTTGAATTTTGTCTAAGTAGTGAAGTCCAAGATGTTATCGCCTGCGGTCTCCCGTCCTTGTCCATTTTCTGCATTGAAAAGGAGAACCTATCTGTTTGAAAGAAAGTGAACATGTAGGCCAGTATTGAGGAATACTAGAACATGCCTTCTGAGGTGAAATTTGAGAACTACTCGTGAATATTGTCTGCCATGAAAGTGTTGTAGTTGAATTGAGTGGTGGGTCTTTCTTCTATGGAGAAGACGGACAAAAAACCCAATATGGGTTCATTCACCCATTGGTCGAAAAAATAACCAAGTAGAGCACAGAGGGATGAAATGACTTGGTTTCCCTTCTTTGCGAACAGGGAGAAAGGGTACAAGAGATTTGTCTTGGGGAGTTGAGTAGCCCGAGTGAGGAAAAGCTCGAAAATCTAGGCTCTCTCAGGGAATGATAGTTTCTGGTACAACTCCGTGTTGACTTTGATATTGAAAGGGGAGGGGGATTCAGTTCTGGGTATATACATCATCTGATCAATGGCCTCAGGTGTGATGAAGAAAAGAGTTTCTCTTAATGAATATACTATGTCTCTCTAGTTAGGGATGTAATGAGCCTGGCATTTGAGGGCAAATTCAGGAAAATGGTGAACCCGGGGGAAAAGATATAGAGGAAGTTTGGATTCCCAGAGCCCAATTTCATCGCTCTGATCTAAAAAAATATCTTTGAGCCATGAATGCAAATCCACCAAGTCAAATTCACACCTGGTGTCTGCTATTAAATGATCTTTTTCAGCAAAATGGATCCTTTTGAGGTCGACAGGAGGCAGGAGGAAAGGATTTTCCTCGGCTTCTACTTTCTTGGATTTTGGGGCCATCACTATGAAAATACCTGCAGGTCAAACAAAACGTTAGTGGGGATGACTGTGGTTTTGGATGGCTGACTGAAATGGAGAGGAGATAGGGAAACATTCTCTGGTGTGATGGATAAAGTAAGCAGTGGGAGAATGAAGGAAAAAAGGGTAGTTTTGAGCAAACAAATACTCGTTGGGCATGAGAGACAGATCAACAGGCTAACAGATAAGTTAGCCTATAATAAATGGCCAATGGGTCTTTTAGAGCATGATATGGAAGGTAATGACAAATGAAAAGTACGATAGGGTGACGTGGAGGGTGTTGATTGGGAATTGACCATGATGAAGGGACTTGCAACATGCAAACAGGGGGAATGCACTAATAGAGTTATGAGATGCGATCTTTAGGGGAAAAAGTGGAAAATGATTTCATGGGGTGATGGGGGGTATGTCAGAAAATGGTAAGTGTTAAGTGGTGGGATTCTAGAGCAATGGATTCCTACCACGTAGAGAAGAGGGCCAACCAAAAAAGACTACATTCTGGACCCCCTCGCATCGTTAAAAGAAGACCGGTTGGAAGGGTCCAAAAAATACCATCAGTCGTCCATTGGTGCGCCTATCGTTGAACTGTAGATCTGAGCACAATGTGTAACCAACATTTTGGGACCCCCACACCATTAAAAGAAGAATGGTCGGGAGGGTCCAGAATTCAATCTCATCATGGATCTAGGCGCCAATGCCTCAAGCATTCAGATGTGCACCTTTGTTATACATGATTTCAGACCGCCCCCTTACCGTTAAAGGTAGAATGGTCGAGGGGGGGGGAAGTCCAGAAAAAATTATCAACCGTACATCTGAGTGCCAGAACCTCAATAGTTCATCTATGTGCCCTCTTTAATCTGTGAGCACAAACTCATATTTTCTCTGAAAACTTAGGATAAGCACTTTAAGTGGGTTTGTCCAAGCTTTCCCTATTTTTATCACCATGGGGTTAGACATTCAACTTTCAAACATCAAAGATAGGGTTCAACATCAATCATCATGCATGTTTTATTGAGATAAAGAAAACTACCCTATGCTCTAACCTAATTACCTATGACATTTAGCCCAGATTAAACTATTGGACTAAGAAATTACTCTATCTTAGGGTTATTTGACCAAGATTAGGCAGTTTGGTCAAATTTATTCACTAGCTAACCTAATTTTCTTGGCTAAGATTAAATAGTTTAGCCAATATTATTCACTACTCATATCGACATCAATTTAAAAGGACTTTTCCATGCTTAAACTGTATGGGCAAAGTTATTGTTATTGCATGGGGCTCTATTTAAATTTCTTTTATGCCCTCTTGTATTCTTTTTATTTCTTTTCTTTCTTTATTTTTCTTTTTCTTTCTTTTCTTTTTATTTTTCTCAATTTATTTACAGAATGGAAAATCATTTGACAAACAAAACACTAAAGTGATAACATTTCAGTCACCATTTGATCCTATAAATTATAGGGTTATAACAATGGCTCCACCTGGGGATGGTACTCTCCTTGTGAAGTGCCAATAATCCTGTTTCCTCATGTTCTGAAAAAATTTCTCCACAGTTGCCTTTGTTGTTTGATTTGTTTTATTTTTGAAAGTTTGATGACAATGTTCAGTGGCTTGGGGCCTTCTTTGTGGGCTTCAACCATCTGATCAAATTTATTCCCTCAAAAACTTGTAAGGAAAATATAATGATTTGTACAATGGAAAGGTGTGATTGAAGGTCCCTACTGAGGAGGTGAATAGTGATTCAGCATTATGCCATTCACAGGTCCTCCTGGAAGATTGGTCCCATCGTTGTTGTTGAGAAGGAAAACATTATTTCCTCTAAATGCATGAATTATGTAAGGTCCCTTCCATAGACTATCAAATTTTCCATGCTTCCCCTTATCTTCATTTCAGGCATCCCATCTCAGAACCAGGTCACCTATCTCAAAGTCATCTTCTTTAGTTCTTTTATCAAAGATCTTTTTTATGCTCTCCTGGACAACCTAATTTTTGTTGTATACTTCTTCTTTGGACTACTGCAAGTGGATCATTTGGTTTATCCTTCTTTGGGAGTCGTTTGGCTCAACTTGCATATCTTGCAGCAGTTTCATGACAAGAACCCCTAAGGAGGTAGGAAAAATCGCTTCAGTTCCATAGACCAACTGATATGGAGACATACCAATTCACCTCTTGGTGGTCAGTCTATCGGCCCATAGTGCGAAAACCAGCTTGTTATGCCATGACTTTTTGTTTTCTTGCAACGTCTTCTTAATAATGTTCACCAGGGTTTTATTATATGACCTCACCAACCCATTTCCCTGAGGGTAATAAGCTATGGAATGTCCCAAAATGATATGATATTGGTTGCAAAAACTTATGAGCTTATTGGATCAGAAAGCAGTTGCATTGTCAGTTATAATTTTTCTTGGACACCCAAAATGAGACAAGATATTATTTTCTAGAAATTTAATAATGACAGAATCAATAGCTTGCCTGCTTGGTATAGCTTCGATCCATTTTGTGAAATAGTCTGTAGTAGTAAGAATACACTTGTGCTAGCCCAAAGAGGGAGGATGTATTTCTCAAATAAATTCTAATCCCCATTGCTGGAAAGGAGCTTCAACATAGATTGGTTTTAGGGGAAAAGGGAGGAGCTTCCTTTTTCCTTCGAACACTTGACATTTATGACATGAAGTCACCTTCTGATGCACATCAACAAATAGTGTAGGCCAATAGAACCTAGCTCTAAAAAATTTATTAGCTGTGGTCTTCCAGCTCAGGTGACCACCACAGTCTCCTACATGAAAATCCTACAATACTTTCTCATCTTCATCCTTTAATAGACAATTCAACAAAATACCTCCAGGATCCTTCCAATAAAGATTGCCTTTTAGAATGCAAAATTTTAATGCTCTCAATTTCAAAAACCTAGCTTTAGTTTTGGTCAAACCAGGGGGAGATTGTAAGTTATGCAAAACAAATATCAGGTCTGTGTACCATGGAGAGTTCAAAAATACCTCTTTCATGCTTGGAGTCACCTGCTCTCGTTGTTCATCTACTGCAGCTAAGAAATTAATATCAAGAGCATAGAACTTGGATTCAACCATTAACTTTGCTAGACCTCGACCTTTAATCAGTTTAATAGGCTTAATCTCTATGTCATACTCCAGAATGATAGCAATCCATTTTCCTCTTCTGCCATCTGGATTGTCCTGGGTTAAAATGTCCTTCACTACTGCATTTAGAACGTATGTGATGGTGTGGGAATGGAGAATATATATTCTAAAATCCTTTATGGATTTTACCAGGGAAAAATTTTGTTTCTCCATTATTTTATATTTCAAAGAAACATCTCTTAAAGATTTACTGAAAAAATCTATGGGCTATTCATACCCTTTGTTGTTTTCCTGTAGTAATACTACTACAATGGTATGTTTAGAAGTGAAAGAAAAAAGGTAAAATTCTTTGGTGAAGTCAGGATTGTTCAATACTGGAGCCTGTGTTAGTGCATGTTTAACTTGTTCAAAAGAATGCTTAGATTTAGTGTCCCATTTTATTTTTGTGTCCTTTTTTAACATGTTGGTGATGTTCCTAAGAAGATCGGCTAGGTTAGGTATGAATCCTCTCGGAAGGTTTATTTTTCCAATGAAAGACTGTAACTCTTTGATATTCCTTGGGTGTTCTAGCTTCTGAATGGCTTCTATTCTGCTGGGATCTATCTTAATTCCATCCTTAGAGATTATCTTCCCCAAAAGTTTATCTTAATCTAATCTAAAGAGGACTTTCTTAGGATTTAGAGAAACCCCAAATTTCCTGCATTTCTCAAACACTCGTCTGAGATGTCGTAAGTGCTTTTCATTGAATTGGCAATAAATAGTTACATTGTCCAGATAAATGACAATAAATCTGCCAAGTTCTTCCACAAAAGTGATTTCCATCACTCTTTGGAAAGTGGCCCCAACGTTCATCAACCCGAAAGGCATTTTCACGTACATGAAGGTACCCCAAGGTGTTGTGAACATTGTTTTCTCTTAGTCATTTGGGTGAATGAGAACCTGGTTATAGCCTGAGAAACCATCCAGTAAGGAGATTCGACTGGATCCAACTACCTTTTGTAATATGTGGTCCATTTTTGGCAATGGGTAGTTGTCTTTTAGGGAAACCTTGTTCAGGTTTTGGAAATCAATGCAAAGCGTGATTTCCCTAGTTTTCTTTCGGGTTGGGACCAAATTTGAAACCCATTTGGAAAATCGTAAGCGGACTATGATTTTAGCATCATACATATTTTTAATTTCTTTTTCTATCAGGGGAAGTAACTTGGGATTGATTATCCTAAGTTTCTGTCTGAAAGGTTTTTGATCTTCTTTTATCGGGATCCTATGTTGTATGATGCTTGTGTCATAAGATTTTAAATCTTCATATCCCCAAGCAAACATGCCCACATATTCCTTGAAAAGTTCAATGTATTTAAGTTTCTTCTTAGAAGGGTAAAGAATTGGAAAGTTTTACCATCTTGGGTTTCTCTTTTGTCCCTATGTTACAGTCTTCAACCTCTTTACCACTGGCTTAAATTTTAGGTTTTTTAGCTACATCATTAAAATCAAATAAGTCTTCTAACAGAACTAAACCCCTAGGTAAAACATTACTCTTTAAATGCAAAACATCAGGTTCTATCGCATCTTCACCTAACTCTCCTGAATCTATTTTATTTACACTATCATTTCCAAAAATAGATTTATTCACATTTTCATCATCATTTTCTAAGTCTATGTTTGTACACTCAAAATCATTTTGACATTGTAGAAAATCTTCAATTTGATCATCGTTCCCAAATACCTGCGAGTATATGATGTTGTCTGGGATAGTCAGTCTGCACTTCACCTCCACCGTGTATGGGCAAGTTGAATGAAAAGGTATCTTGCATGTAGCTGCTAACGTAGCTAACCCATCTGCTAAAATGTTCTGTCCCTTATGCATCACCTGCAAATCAACTTTAGTGAAACATTTAAGGGCATCCAAAACAATGTTTCTATAAGCTCTAAGCTTGGGATGTTTTTTTGCATACTCACCTTTAATTTGTTTGATAAATAATTCAGAATCACCTCTTACCATGATTTGTTTGGCACCAACCTTCTTTAGTAGTTTTAGGCCGAGCATCAAAGCTTCGTACTTGGCTATGTTTTTAGTACATTGAAAATTCAGTTTGTAAGAATGTTTTTCCAAATACCTGGATTTGTGATTGTGCAACCAAACTCTTGATCCAGCTCCTTATTTTCTTACAGCTCCATCGAAGTCCATGCAACAGAAATCTGTTGGCAATTCTTCACTTATTACATTTTCCTTCCTTTCTACCCCAATGATTTCATGGCCTTCTTTTGGATCGAGTGTATCTTCTTCCAGCTGCGTGATTTGTTCTCCCATATCACTCTCATTATATAGGATGAAGGAATCTAGATCAGAGTGTGCAGAATACAGAGGATAGTTATGGGGATTTTCCTAGTTGCTGACTTTATATTTCATCTGTGTCTCTCTATACAATCTTCTCCATTGTCTGAATGCTAGGATGGTGGCATATGACATATCCAACTGCAAAGTGCCTTTCAACTTGGCCCCCTAATATCTGGACAACAACATACCATATTTCGGGGGAATGTTCGCGACTACAACATTCATAACCATGTTTTTTGCTAGAATCTGAACTAAGGTGATACATAAGTCCTTGATCAACCCAATACATCTGACTTTTCTAGAGTCAAAAGAGTGTAAATCCTTGTAAGGTCTGGTGACCTAGAGTCCCAGTTTTTCCATAACTGCTTTAGGCATCAAGTTATGGGAAGCACCCAAACCTAACATAGAATTATGAAAAATTAGGTCATGTATATTAAGGCTAATGTAAAAAGGAGCGACAACACTAGTGTTAGTTTGACCATCAACTTCAGGGCCAAACAAGAGTTCAGGTTGATCATCGGTAAGATTTACTGTGTCTGAATGATTCATTGATCCAACAGTTAAGGATTTCGTGCCTATATCAGGCTCAATCCTCAGCGCTTTGATCACCTGCGATCGGTAAGCGTTCTTACTCATCAACTCGAAAAGGGGAATGGGAATTTTAACTTTGTCTAATTCCCCTTCGAGGCTGAAAGGAGTAGGTGCTCTGCTTTGGCTCAACAATTTTGATCTATCCACCATAGTTTTCTGGGTGGAAGTATTTGGTTAGTTGGTTGATGAAACCTCAGTATGCGTTGATATTTGTAAAATGGTAGGGTTTCCTTTTGTTGGAGTTTTAGCATTACCTTTCTCAGGGATCTTCTTGGTAGAAGGCTCAATATTTTTCTTGGTTTCGACTTTTTTCTTCATTTTGGTTACCTTTTTTGGGGAATTTTCATCTGTCTTTTTACTTCGCAGATTGTACTACCTGTGTACCTCCTTAATAGAATTTTCAAATGCCTTTTTTTTTATCTCTTTGGCTTCCTCACCCAACTCTATTTGAGAAAGAAGGAAAAGTTATTGCTCTTCCTGAGTAAGGAAAATGGCTTCGTTGTCGTGAATGCCCATGAGGTTTATGTGTGTGTCCTCTAATTCTTCAATTACCTCTTCACCTTCATTGGCATAATTTTCCTGTAGGGGTGGTCTGATCTATTGATCAAGACCTCTCTGTTCTCTTTGATCCCTAGGATCTCTCTGCCTGATTTGAGGCGGATTTCTTCTGAAGTTAGGATTCTGAATTTGTGGAGCAGGTTGGTTTTCTCTAGGAGGATTTATTTCGGCTATAGTAAGTCTCTCCATAATATTTTCCATTTCTCTAGCTAAGGAATCTAGTTTGGTGTCAGAAGAATATGTGGAAGGTTCCTCTTTAATCGTGACTCTCCTTTCTGTCCTCTGTTGTGCACTTTTAGCCAACAGGTTGGCCTCTACGCTTATTATGCTTTTCTGCATGTCCTCTAGGGTAGTGGAATTTCTTTCCCTTAATTGATATGACATATCAACATCGAAACCGTCAAGGAATTGTATCAGTGCAAAACCTTGTGGGGGTTTAATATCGGCTGGAATCACATTGTACAGATTGTTGAAGTAGGTGCAGTAGTCTTGTACTGTCTCTCCTTGATTCCTTATGATGTTTTCATATTCTGACAAGATCTATAGAGGATTTTTCTTTACCTCCCATCTGTCCAGAAAAATTCTTTGAAACACTGCAAGGTTGACCACTGAAGAAGCACGTAAGCCTTTGTACCATTTCTTAATGTCCCCAGTTAGACTTTGTGCAAAAAGTCTCGTTTGAACGTCAACTTCATCCACTTCCTGCAAGTCAAACTAGTTTTTCATTTTATCAATGTGTTGCTTTGCATTCAAGGGACCTGTACCATCTAACTGTGGGAGTCTCATTTGATAATCCTAGGGCATAGCATGTAGAGGTGTGGCCAACACCAAGGGATCATATCTGGCTACCATGATAGGTGGACGAGGCAGGACAACAACCTGGATGATAGGTGGGGTGGTGGCAGAAGATGAGGAGGATGAGGGACTGGATGAAACAGAGTGAGCAATTTGAGGTTTTTTAGTGGGAGATAGTATTTCAGGGGTCCAAGGTTGCAGGATGGTTGGATCTAAAACAGCTTTAGTCACAAAGCTATCAGATTTCGTTCTAAACAGGCTTTGTTCAAAAATGGTGTCAAGGTCAAGATCTTGAAGGGCAACAACTTCCTCTGGAAGAGAAGGGAACCTGTGAAGGGGACTATGACTCCTTGAACCTTATGGAATGGTCTTATTTTTGAGTAACTATTTTGGATTATCAGTTTCTATTGCAAGTTTCAGGTCTGGGTGGGATCAAATATATGCTCATTTAGGAGCCATATTTTTTAAGTTTTATATATTTTTATTTTTATGAATTTGAAATTACCATGCACAAGCATTTAACAACCTCTGAACATTATTTCTTTCTCAGATTTATAATTTGCTCATAAACAAAGTTTTCTTCTAGGGAAAAAGAAACCGTGGGGTTGAATTTTTGTTCAGTTTCCCTAGTATGGTCGCCACTATGTTAACGCTCTGTAAATTTCCAGAGGTTGTCAGATTAGAAGAAATTTACAAGAGGTAACTTTATACAACTACTTCGAAACTGGAATCTAGCCCTACCAGCTTCAAAGAGGGATCACTCTGTATGATTTAGCTATGTTTTAACTTTGAGATATTAAGCTAGTTAAACAAAATAAGATTGAATGGTTTGTTATTGTTTTTGTTAAGTTGCCTAAAAAGGGTTTTATGCCTCCATTGGGCTATGGGGTCTATATTATAAAGATAGAGGTCTAAACAGAAATTAAAATATTCTTTTCACAGGGCAAGATAATGCATTCATTGAATTCTTTAGTAGTAAAGTGATGAATAGAAGGAAAAATGAGAATATCAATTAAAGTAAAGAATCATTTAAGAACTTCTTCATTGTAATATCAGAAAGATAAACATTAAGATCATTCTAATCCGGAAACAGGGTATACAAAGTTAAATCCTGCAACATGCGCTACTTTTAAAAGAGTAGATTAGAAAACAATATGACAACTGAGGGAGAAAAACATTTAACATAGAAAAGAAAACATCACCAATGAATAACATGCGAGAATCCCGTGAAACGTCCCTTTGTATTACTGGAAGATCTCTTGATAAAAGTTACAGTCTTCCTGGTTTACAGGGCATCCAAAATCAACCCTCGATACTTCAAAGTTTAAAGTATTTATAATCAAAAAGTTACATATGATCCTATCATTAAAGATTAGGACGTGGAAAATTCTAAATTTAGCTAACTAACTCAACAAGATACAAAAATTTAGGAACTGTTTGATGACATGTTGAAATCTTCATTTTGATTTCTGGGGTAAATCGTTGGTGAGTCCTCTACATGACCTCATCTGATTGGATAGCTAACTAGGCTTCGACACCTCATCTTCCGATCGATTAGATTGCATAGCTCTTCCCATCGAAGGTGACTAGGAACGATGACTTTGAGTAGTCTTCGGTATACTTCATCGATATCTGTATACTTGGAAAAAGTTGGCTTGATGATGAACATGTACTGGATCTCATGCTGTATGCTGATATCCGACTGTAAAGATTCTAAGAATGCCTTGCCTGTGATACTGCCCTCTATTCCCGAGAATTTTGAACTATCTTTAGCCACTGTGTCTAGTTTCTTTTTATAATCAGAAAGTGTCATTAACTTCTCATTTATGACCCTTAAGCCAGGGAGGCCTTTCTTCTGCAGAGCTTCAATTTTGTTGAAAAATATTTGCACTCCTATGTCCATAGTCTGGACTGTTTCCTTTAGTTGTAGCATCAGTCCTCTTTTCTTCAGGACCCTCTTGACCTCGAGGATGGGTTCTGTCCTATCTTCAATTTTCAAATCCTCTAAATCTTCTCTAGTTTTTGAATTCAGGAATTTAATGATCTCAATGGCGTCTGTGGGCATCTCTCCCAGTTCTCCTCTTATTTTCTCAATAGCCTACTTGCTTCTTTGCACTAGCTCATTTTGCTCGAACATAATTTGTACCATAGGCCATATTTCATTTACGGACTTGGTGATATCCATCCAGACACTTTCCTTGACCTCAACAAGTGTTTTGCCTACCACTGTTTGCTTTTGAAGCTGTTGCAATTCCTGTTTGATCTTTTCTGATGTTTTTTTCTCCTTGGAGTAGCTAGTTTGGTAAAAAGACTTGAGTTCCTAAAGGTTCTCAACCTCCTTTTTAAGTCTGCTAATCTTTGTCTCTTGAAAATTCATCTCTTCCATGGATTTTGCCAGTTCTATTGTCTTCTCCAGAGCTCTTAGTGGAGTTGTTGAGGGAGTTTATGTTACAGATGTTGTGCTTAGTCCTGTGAGTGGAACTGCGCTCAATGGAATGACTTCCATAGGCTTTGATTGTTCCTTCTCTTTCACTAGCCTTTCCAGATCTGCTTCCATTTCTTTCAACTTTGCATTCTGCTCCATGATCAACTTGAGCATATCATCCTTTTCCCCTTTCGTCTCAGCTATCTCCTTTGTCTATGCATCTTCCATTGGTGGTAGTTTCAACCGTTTCCTCAAAGATGCTATATCGACATTTTTCTTTTTAAGCATCTCCTCGACTACTTTCACATTCGAGGGGTCATACCCGATCTTGAGGACCAATTATTTCAATGTCTTAATTTTGTTATCCTTTGCAAAGGATGATATCTTTTCTAATTTCAGCTGTGTCTAGACATTGCTTAGAGATACCTGTAATTTAGTGGCTGCAGTAGAATCATTTGCCAATGTGGAGAAAACCATTTCTCCAGTTTGCCTGTGCAGATCCATTTGATCAGTAGAATGCACATCCCTAGTATGAAACTCAAATGTTTCCCTTTTGTAATCAGTGATTGCTTTAGGGTCTGGCACCTATGCCTACAAAAATGCCATGTGTATTCTACCCTTCTCTGTATCGAATGCAGACAATATTCTGTGTTGTGTCGTTGATGTCTGTTTCCAAAACTGAGCATAAGTACTACTGGTCAGCGTCTGATTTTTCTTTTTGATCAGGTCATACTTCTCAAAAACACTCAACTTTGGTCCTACTTTACTTAGTTGCTCGACTAGCGGAGTATTCATGGGATTCTTAGGCAAAACTGTAGACATGATCTGCTTATTGCTTATGCTAAGAAGTGACTGATCATCTTTCATAGTTTCAGTGGATTGGATTTCCTTTTCACCGGCCATGTCAGGTGTATGACTGGTTTTTGGCCTTTTGGTGTGTAATTGGAAATATTCAACCAAGACTTCGGTGATGGAAGGTGAAGTATCATTCCTGGGTGTTTTCTCCTTGGGAACCTATAGTTTAGTAGTCTATGAGATGATGACCGAAGGGTCCTGCTATTCTATCTCGACCAAAGTGTTCAACTCCCATTCTGTTTGATTCGAGAACTTTTCTATCTCAGGCTTGGGTGTATGAACATATGGAACATTTTTATTTTTAACCCTCATCTCATAAATTATCTCACATGGATCATAGTGCCATATGAAACTAACCTAAAACTTCATTTCTTTCAAAAATATGTTTGCTTCCTCCCTGGCGGCTCGGCTATTACTGATTAAAGACCCTATTTTCCCTTTAATTCTAAGCTGCTATTTCTTTTTCAGAGACACAAAATATATGTAATCTGAGTTAATCATTTACCTTATGTACTCCAGGGAAAATAAACTCACGGGTAGATACTTGGGAAATTTTTATGGAGCCAATTAGCATCCATATACTCTGATCTTGGTGTGGTTTTGGTAAAGATACCAGTCTCCAGTTTTTGCAAGGTCTGAGAGGCGTAAAATCCTCTAAATCTCCTCATTTATTCTTGCTTCAGGTCTGCCACTAAGCATGCTCACCACTGGATGGTAGAACTACTCGATAAACTATTTGAAACTAAACTCTATTGAATTTTTCTTGAGTAGTGAAGTCCAAGATGTTACCGCCTGCGGCCTCCCATCCTTGTCCATTTTTTGCATTGAAAAGGAGAACCTGTCTGCTTGAAAGAAAGTGAACATGTAGGCCAGTATTGAGGAATACTGGAACATGTCTTCTGAGGTGAAATTTGAGAACTGCTTGTGAATATTGTTTGCCAGGAAAGTGTTGTAGTCGAATTGAGTGGTGGGTCTTTCTTCTATGGAGAAGATGGACAAAAAATCCAATATGGGTTCATTCACCCATTTGTCGGAAAAATAACCAAGCAGAGCATAGAGTGATGAAATGACTTGGCTTCCCTTCTCTGAAAACATGGAAGAAGGGTACAGGGTATTTGTATTGGGGAGCTGAGCATCCTGAGGGAGGAAAATCTCAAAAATCTGGGCTCTTTGAGGGAATGATAGTTTATGGTACAGCTCCGTGATGACTTCGAGATTGAAAGGGGAGGTGGATTCAGTTTTGGGTATCTACATCATCTGATCAATGGCCTTAGGTGTGATGAAGAAAAGAGTTTCTCCTGATGAATATACTATGGCTCTCTGGTCGGGAATGTAATCAGCTTGGCATTTGAGGGAAAATTCAGGAAAATGGTGAACCTGGGGGAAAAGATACAGAGGAAGTTTGGATTCCCAGAGCCCAATTTCATCACTCTGATCTAAGAAAATATGTTTGAGCCGTGAATGCAAATCCGTGAAGTCAAATTCACACCTGGTGTCTATGATTAAATGATTTTTGTCAGCCAAATGGATCTTGTCGAGGTCGACAGAAGGTGGAAGGAAAGGATTTTCCTTGGCTTCTATTTTCTTGGATTTTGGGGGCTTCACTATGAAAATACCTGCAAGTCAAACAAAACATTAGTGGGGATGACTGAGGTTTTGGATGGCTAACTGAAATGGAGAGGAGACAAGGAAAAATTATTTGGTGCGATGGACAAAGTAAGCAGTGGGAGAATGAAGGAAAAAAGGGTAGTTTTGAGCAAATGGATACCCATTGGGCACGGGAGATAGATCAGTAGGATGACGGATAAGTTAGTCTGTAATAAATGGCCAACGGGTCTTTTAGAGCATGAGATGGTAGGTAACGATGAATGACAAGTATGACAGGGTGATGTGGAGGGTGTTGATTGGGAATTGACCATGATGAAGGGACTTGCATCGTGAGAACAGGGGGAATGGACCGACAGAGTTAGGAGATGTGATATTTAGGGGAAAAAGTGGAAAATGATGTCATGGGGCGACGGGTGGTATGTCAAAAAATGGGAAGTGGTAAGTGGTGGGATTCTGGAGCAATGGATTCCTGCCATGTAGAGAAGAGGGCACACCAAAAAACCACTCTATTCCAGACCCCCCCCCCATCGTTAAAAGCAGACTAGTCGAGGGGGTCTGAAAAATACCATCAATTGTCCATCAGTGTGCCTGCGCGCTGGACTGTAGATCTAAGTGCAATGTTTAACCAACGTTCTAGACCCACCCACCACCATTAAGAGAAGAACGGTCAAGGGGGTCCAAAATTCAATCTCAATCATGGATCTAGGTGTCGACACCTCAGTCATTCAAATGTGTGCCTTTGTTATACATGATTTCGGACCCCCCCCCTTATCGTTAAAGGTAGAACGGTTGGGGGGGGGGGGTCCAGAAAAACTTATCAATCGTAGATTTGAGCACCAACACCTCAGTCGTTCATCTATGCATTGTCTTTAATCTATGAGCGCAAACTCATATTTGATATAAAAATATAGGATAAGTTCTTTAAGTGGGTTTGTCCAATCTTTCCCTGTTTTTATCACCATGGGGTTAGACATTCAACTTTCAAACATCAAAGATAGGGTTCAACATCGATCATCATGCTTGTTTTATTGAGATAAAGCAAACTACCCTACACTCTAACCGAATTACCTATGAAATTTAGCCTATATTAAACTATTGGACTAAGAAATTACTCTATCCTGGGGTTATTTGACCAAGATTAGGCAGTTTAGTCAAATTTATTCACTAGCTAACTTAATTTGCTTGGCTAAGATTAAATAGTTTAGCCAATCTTATTCACTACTCCTATCGACATCAATTTAAAAGGACTTGGCCATGCTTAAACTGTATGGACCAATTCATTGTTATTGCATGGGGCTTTATTTAAATTTCTTTTATGCCCTCTTTTATTTTTTTTTTTTTTTTTTTTCTTTCTTTTCTTTTTCTTTTTCTCAATTTATTTACAGAATGGAAAATCATTTGACAAACAAAACACTAAAGTGATAAAATTTCAGTCACCAGTTGATCCTATAAATTATAGGGTTATAACAGATTCATTTGCTTAAATATGGGTTGATTGGGTCCTTGACAAATTACAATAGCTTTTTCATATTGTTAGGACGAGAAAACACTATTTTGATCATTTTTTCTTTTTTAGAAACTTGGCAATTTTATTGGTCATGCCTTGAATGTAAGGAAAGAATGCTTTATGATCTTCCTTTCTCTTCATACTATTATCTTCAAGTGTTTTGTTTATTCCATCTCTCTATATGACAAAAAAATTTGTTGATTTGTGATTTTGTATATCCATTATCCTTGAGGCTTTGAACATGACACAACTCTCAACCAAGATCTCATTATACTGACACAACATCCAACACCACCAGACATCAAAGGAATTAGATATGTCTAGAATAAAACAATGCACACAAGAGTTCCATCACTATCTTCTTCCAAACGACCTTGAGTGTTAGGAGTTTCAAGGTGCTCTCTAGGATCTTAGAATAACATTTATAGGCTTCAAATCAATACCATTTGAGTGCTCTCAGGGGTGATAGGGCCTCTCCCTTATCCCCTTACTACATTTCCATTTATGAGGTAGACATTGAGTTAAGTACTCATTGTTATGTATAGGTTGGAATCCCCCTTTTTTTCCATTAGAACTTTTATAGCACCAACTCTTCCATGCTCTTCTCAAGTTTCTTTTTGAATAGTGAGCTAATTAATTTATGATTTTGGAGTTGCCTTGGGTACTCTTGTAAATGATTTTGTTGAATGCACTTTTTTTAAGTCCCATTTACCTATTTTGGTCATTCGTTGGACATTAATAAATTTATGTTATCATATCTTATCAAAGGCATTCTCAATTTGACTTTTGCAATGATCTATATAAAATCATTTATAATTACTATTCTCATCATCATTGTTTTATCAAGGCAATGATGTCAGATAGGTGGTGACATGATTAAAACTTTAAAATGCTTAGAATTCCATTCTCATTGAAAATATTTTCTATGTGATAATCATTGTCTACGAAGTTATGAACCATTGTAACTATTCACATCATATATTCACAAATAAATTAATAGTGGTAAGTGAATGGTAATAATTGTATGTACGATGTATGTGCACAAGGATAATAAAATAAAATGGAATTAAAAAATAAACTATCATAGATCCATCTTAAATCATGGTTTCTTTAAGCTTTGAGATGTTTGCACCTGTTTCTTGTTTCTCCCTGTATGTTCTTAATAGATATGGGATTAAGATGGATCTATGCTAGTTAGCAACAATACTTGCATGTTGCATACCATAAATCTCAATCAGGTATAATAAGGTGGTAATTTTTAAAACTTTATATGCCTTTAATTTCATAGTCATTTATATTATAAATTTCAGTGATACAACCCCAAGTTGATATTAGAAAGTGACTAAGCTAAACATGGACTTATTTAGTGTGTGTAAGCTAACTTTGATGGTTAAGTCAATAGAAAAGTATACGATGGGACCTAGGTAGTTTGCAGAGGCACATGAGTAACTCAAGAGAATTAGTGCAATGATGTCCATGTTTTGAAGTATTCTATTTTTATTTGATGTCTCATGAGGGAAGATTCCCACAAGTTTCATTTTGAAAGAAGGAAATGATTGTTGTACACAAAATTTAAGTGACTTTTGGAGCTAGAAAATGGATAGAATCAATGGAACATAGATGATGGTTATTATAAGGAGACGATGTTTATCAAAGACTACAAGAAAATTTGCAGAATTCTCTCTCTTTTCCCCAACTGATTATCTTCCACTATTTCCACATATGTGATTAATTGCAAGGTTTATGTATTTATATGTTGAAGGGAAATTACCTATGTTTCATTTTGAACCCTGGCATTTTTTGAATATTCAATTTTTTAGGTCAAGAAACATAGAACTTTAAATAATTTGTGAGATTAAACTTATATCATTGCAGATGAACCAAGAGCGGAGAGAAAGAAACAACTAAAGAAGAACAATGCATCCAAAATCAAATCTTTAGTTGAGGAGGTAAGATTTGTTTATGCATATCCAATTTCATAGACTATTCATAAATATTGATTACAGAATATAGAATTTTAACTGTAATTTTAGAGTAATTCAACCTTTTGATTTATCTTTTCTTTCAAAGAGATTGGATAGATTTCTTTTCATCTAGAAAATGGTTTATTACCTGAAAAATATTGAATGCAACTATTTTCTCCCTCTCTACAAATTAATATATTGGGTGTACTTTCTTATTTTAAAATTTTACACTGGTGAATCACTCCAATGTTTTGAGAATCATGACTAGTAATAACCCATGATGAAGGGGAAATCCACAGGGTGGACTAAAATGTAATGTCAAAAAATAGTTTCTTCAAACACTTGTTCAATTGAAAAGGACAACAATCATGCACACATTGTTCTTCATGTGTGCTTATCCTCTCTTTATTGCTAGATGTTCTAGAGTCATTTTTGGTTGTTGAGATTCACAAGATATAGTGCAAAGAATCACTTTGATAAAAGATGAATAGGAATCACTTGAGTTAAATTACAAATGAGAGTGGGTCTATAAATATCCAACTCAATAGGTAGGGAACTTTCACCAATAGGGTTTGAGTCTAAGTGTACAAGGTTGGTCTTAGCCAAACCTAGAAATATAGTAATGATTACAATATAAGGTCAGCCAATGCTGAAAGTGAAACCTACACCATTTTCAACATTGGTAGAGTCAAATATTGAATATTTATTTATAATAAAATTAGTATGTGTAATGGTGTTACATGAGACTTATGCTCGCACCTTATTGACATGTCTTGGACAAGGATGATGTATTGGATACATGGGGTACATCTTGGGTACATATAGGCCATACTCAATTTGGCAGGGTATGTTGGGGATGTAGGGGGGTAAGTTATAATTCCTTTTTATTCTGTCTTGGACACATGGATTGTTAAGCCCTAAATAGGGGCTCATTACCCTTTAATTGGGGCATATTATATTAGTAATGTTATTTTATTTATGTCATATTTAGTCTATTAGTTGTAATTATACCTCCTAGTCTCCTATATATACCAAGGAGACATTTTGATTTTGAATCATCTTGTAATTGTACATTTATGTGAGCATAAGGAGGCTTCCCCCTCAAAGAGGCTTATTATCTAAATTTATCTCTTTTTCAAGGCATTGAGTACTTACTCTGAGGTTTTTCTATGCTATATTGATATTTGGTTCTTAACATATGGTATCAGAGCTCAAAGTCTTGGGGTTTCACTGCTACATTTGAGACACCTTGGAATTTTCACTATAAATATTTTCTATAATGTTTCAGAAGGAATGAATTGGAGTATATTTAGTAGACAGATCAAGGTACGTTGGGTTAAAATTTCAACTCCTAATTCCTTATACTTTTAGAGATACAGCCTGTTCAATATAGGGTTCTGGAATCATCCTAAACTGAGCCATTGCGGAATTTTCGCTATAAATTTTTTTCTGTAACATTTCAGACCCTAAAATATGGAGTCTATTCATAGAAATTAGTAAGGTATATGTGGTAAGAATTTCATCTTCTGGGTCATCATACATTTGTATATACACCCTGTGGAAAATAGGGTATCTGACTAGTTCTATTGACTAGTCTCAAGAAGGTGTTCCAGGTAAAACAATCATAACTTCTTCCTAGATTATCCAAATTGAGTGAGACTAGTTTCATTGGATAGTGGATAGTCCTTAGTATTTTTGGTATGATTTTCAGAAATTTATATCAATTATGTTGTGCGGGGCATGCTATACAAGTGAGATCCCCTGGAAAGGCCAAAAATCAGCAAGTAGTGGGGAAGTTACCGTAAATTCCACTTAGCACATCCAATTTTGATCAGACATGTTGCGTTGTAGAGAAAAAATATCAGAACTACAAAAAAATAAATTTTCATACCTAGAAGGGGAAAAACTTTGGAGATACAGTAGAAGAAATATTGTCTAGCAGAACCACCTCAAAATCAAGGTTCAAAAGTGATACTTGGCCAATATGTCACCCAAAAAGGGAACTTCTACACCAAATAAGCCTCCAGAAAATCCTGCTTGGACTCTTGATGAAGGTGAAGAAATGCGTAGGGACATAAATGATTTACAAAAGAAGATAGTAACAAAAGATGAAACATAAGCGATGGAAGCCAAGTTGGAGGCAAATATGAATGGTTTAAAAGAGGAGATCATGGAAGGATTGAAAAATTTCATAATAGAGAGGACACCTAGTGAAAATGTATCCCATGAAATTCATGATGAGGACACAAGGAAGGTGAATCAATAATGAAGAAACTCTAACTTTTCATTGAAGACCAACCATGTTCCTAAGATCGATATGAGGAAGTTTGATGGCAAGGACCCTATCACATGGATACTTCAGATGGAGCAATTCTTTGATCTACATAGTGTTCCACATACACAAAAGGTACAAATTGCTTCTTTATATTTAGAACCCAATCAATTTGTATGGTATAGATTTCTTTGTTCTCACAAATCATTCGTCACTTGGACAATTTTCACAGAAGAAATGATAGCACACTACAAGGATACAAGAAGAAATACCTTCTTTAGCCAATTGATACATCTCAAGAAAAAGGGTTCAGTTACAGAGAACATTGAGAACTTCCAAAGATTGAATATAAAGGAAACATATATTCCAAATGAGCACTTGATTGATGTATTCATAGGAACTTTAAGAGATAACATTCAACATGAGGTTCGCCTTTGGGAACCCAAATCATTGGAGAATGCATTTAGGGTG